>NQII01009815.1:0-47854 GCA_002778355.1 Clitarchus hookeri | reverse complement strand
TGCGTCAGCACATAACAACTTTGTACTTCTGTTATTTCTGGTAAGTATATAGGAAAAAATAAATCAATGCTATTGTATGCAATTAAATAATTAATCTTGATATTAAGATCGTACACCACTATGACCAGTGCCACCCAGAGAAGTTTGGAGTAAAGCTATAATATTTTTGATGCGAAACAATATATGTACGGTTTTTATTCTGCATAAACTAGTAGAAAATAAGTTACGATTATTTAAAGAAATAGGTACGGTCATTTTTGGTTATATGAGCTGATTGCCAACCATATAAGAAATGCTGACACTCACAAATGCGAACGTTTGCCACCACTGCCAACAGTTGGCCAACTGTTAACTGCTTGTTGTTTGCTGCTTGGGGCGTGGCGGTTCCTTTGATGCGGGCGTACCCATCCTCTGATTGGCTGCGCGAGGCTCTGGGAATGGGCCTTGTATCTGACTGGCTACTGCGTGCTGCGAAAGGTTCACTATTGGCTTGGCTGCTGTGTAAGTTTCTAGAAACTGAACAACGAACGGCTTTTCAGCGTTTTGCTGGCCAGTAACGCCAATTTGGTGGCATGTGCAGCTGAGTTCGTGTTTTAAGGCTCGGTTTCAAATCTTCTGCAGAAATTCTTCGTTTTCGAGTAATTATTCTGGTTTCTAAGTAGTTAATGACAATGTTTGATTATAAAAAATTTCCATTGTACGAGTTGTTTAATACTTTTGTGCTCGATTTCCACTGTGTGTTATTTACTAGTTGTAAAAAGTCACGAACATATATATATATTTTATCATTATATTTCTGCCTTTTCTACGACCAGAAATTAACACACAAAAAAAAAATTAGACACAACAATATTCAATAACTCGTAAAGTGTACATTTTCATTAATCAAACATTTTCAATCATTTCTCTCCGACTTGCGGGACAAGGAGGGGATCAGTTGAATCAGATCAGTCGGATCAGAAGTTCGCGAGAGTCAGTCGGATCACCAGACCTCAGTGAGGTCACCAGAAGAGGCGTGTTGTGGAGTCGTTCATCGATAATAGAAACCGGAGCAGCAGTCGTGGAGAGTCGTCACCGAAGCCAGGGCTGTGAAAGGCCACCCGAAGCACCGGACCTCAACCTACCGCCGGAACACCCAGATCTACCAGTGGAGCTAAGTATCAGCGTCTTCGCTCAAAGAAACCTCCCCAATGCCTAGCACCCCCCCCCCAAGACGTCGGCAACAGTTAGCACGAGTACGTTAATTAGCCCTTAAGACCCCCAACTCGCAAGATACCACATCTCGGGATTGTATATGTGTATAATATTCAAGACAATATAGCCCAGTCAATTTAAACAACGAGTGACTACAGTTATTTTTTTACTAAACCTATTCAACATTCAAGGCGCCGATAGTCTGCGCAAGAAAGGTAACTCAGACCCTATGAACCATTCTGTATCCTACATGTGGGGAGTAGTGTCAATACAATTTTCACCCAACGTTTGATTGCCATTGGGTAGCTAGCTGCGGAAAAAAAAAATCATATCCACATCTGTTTTTAATAATTATACTGTTTTTCCTCTGTCTTAGCCAGATCGCGTATTTGTGAGTAGACACATACATATCACACAGTATCTGTGATGCTTTTGCTTTTGTCAGGCACAAAAAAAATTATATGTACTAATATGTTATTTTATACTTATTTAATTTCCGCAGGTCTCTCCCATAACATAAGTCCCATATAAATTAAGAAATTGGTTAGTAAAAATAAATGTAGTAACATGAAAACAATTTAAGTTTCGTAGGCAACAGAAGCGATTGTAAAGATATATATATACCACATGACCGTACACATAATGTTTGCATTACTGCAGAACAAAGTCTTTTATAATTTGTGTGCAGAATACCATAAAAAATAATTGTAGGGAACACACTGCTCTCAAAATATGTTTCAGGAAAAGTTTCGTCGTTTGATAATAATTGAGAATGACAGAAATAAGACTACTGTGGTCCGTGTGCTAACAGGAGCTGCATATTACACGAGCAGTATACCGTAAAAATAATTTTGACGAAAGCGGAGTACATCATTACAATAATATGGCATTAATCGCCATTTTTACACAGTGGCTCGACATTGTGGTAGTCGCCGTGCCATGTGCGCCATTTCATTTTGAACGATACATTTGATCAGTCTCGTACAGCAGCCCTTGACAGCTTCGACCCTAGTCCCCTCCACAGTGTACAGGGACATGATTCCCGTTGGGATCGTCGTGGATATGTGTCTGTGCTTGAGCAGTTTTCTCGGGTTTTCATTTCGTTAACTCATTTTGTGCTGTCACATGATAGTGTACGTAACTGTTTTCCATTACTATGCTTTACCCACAACATTTATTGTTGTGATAAATAGAATATACATTACCTGAATAAAAATTGTGTTTGCGTTCGTAGGTTTTTTCCTGGTTATCCAATGTTGAACTGCTGTTTGCGCATTCCATTGGAGACTCAGTCGAGACGATGATCGATTAACAGTCGTTACTTCTGTCTGCTGTTTCTGGTAAGTTTACACAACAAGATTAATGTTGCTTCAATTACTGCATACCGGGGCATTATTCCCCCAGTGGGGTCGTCCTGGATGTGTCTGTGCTTGAGCGGTTTTCTCGGAGTTTTCCTCTTCATTTATTTAACTAATTTCATGTTCACATTAAATAAGTTTCTTTTATTTCTATGCTTTGTATACATTATTTTTTTTTATCATGCGAAATACAATGTTTATTTACTGAATAAAAATTTGTATGTGGTTGTACAGGTTATCCAACATCGAGCTGCCTTTTGCGTGATTGGTTGGCATACCTAGTCGAGACATCCAGCTNTTTTTTATCATGCGAAATACAATGTTTATTTACTGAATAAAAATTTGTATGTGGTTGTACAGGTTATCCAACATCGAGCTGCCTTTTGCGTGATTGGTTGGCATACCTAGTCGAGACATCCAGCTTGCGTCAGCACATAACAACTTTGTACTTCTGTTATTTCTGGTAAGTATATAGGAAAAAATAAATCAATGCTATTGCATGCAATTAAATAATTAATCTTGATATTAAGATCGTACACCACTATGACCAGTGCCACCCAGAGAAGTTTGGAGTAAAGCTATAATATTTTTGATGCGAAACAATATATGTACGGTTTTTATTCTGCATAAACTAGTAGAAAATAAGTTACGATTATTTAAAGAAATAGGTACGGTCACTTTTGGTTATATGAGCTGATTGCCAACCATATAAGAAATGCTGACACTCATAAATGCGAACGTTTGCCACCACTGCCACCACTGCCAACAGTTGGCCAACTATTAACTGCTTGTTGTTTACTGCTTGGGGCGTGGCGGTTCCTTTGATGCGGGCGTACCCATCCTCTGATTGGCTGCGCGAGGCTCTGGGAATGGGCCTTGTATCTGACTGGCTACTGCGTGCTGCGAAAGTTTCACTATTGACTCGGCTGCTGTGTAAGTTTCCAGAAACTGAACAACGAACTGTTTTTCAGCGTTTTGCTGGAAAGTAACGCCAATTTGGTGGCATGTGCAGCTGAGTTTGGTTTTTTAAGGCTCGGTTTCACCTCTTCTGCAGAAATTCTTCGTTTTCGAGTCATTATTCTGGTTTCTAAGTAGTTATTGGCAATGCTTGATTATAAAAAATTTCCATTGTACGAGTTGTTTAATACTTTTTGTGCTCGATTTCCACTGTGTATTATTTACTAGTTGTAAAAAGTCACGAACATATATATTTTTTATCAGTATATTTCTGCCTTTTCTACGACCAGAAATTAACACACAAAACAAAATTAGACACAACAATATTCAATAACTCGTAAAGTGTACATTTTCATTAATCAAACATTTTCAATCATTTCTCTGAAACAAATTATGNCCCATGGCAAGACCCCCCCCCCTCATAAACACAGAACGCAGCTTCCGGAAACACTCGCATGGTGCTGCAATAATGGCGTGGCGCGCGCACTCAGCACTCGTTGACTCTCCTCACTCCTCAATCGCTTTCTGCCTACATCCAAGAACTGCATTTTACATTCAGTGTTGCCATGTACCGATTGAGCACCATAAATATGTTTGTCCCTCCTAGCGAGAAATCTAGCTTTTTCTTTCTGCAGTGTGAGAAAAACAAATAAGTGGGTTAATTCAAACAGTAAAACAGCGACGAGTTAATTCCCTCTCTTCTGAGGATGCAGAAATTAACCCCGATAATTCAGAAGAAACCACATTTTAAAGAAGGTATTTTTTTTTCATTTATTGTTTTTATAAACGCGTAGTATTTTAATAGCAAATTTATAATTGAATTTACTGTATTTACTTGATTTCAAATAGTTTTATAGAAATGTAGCTTTCTTGAATGGAAAATAGCATATTTTTACGCGTGGTTCAGCAGGATTTTTTAAAGACCTGTTGGCAACACTGCTTCCATTTGTGCACGCCAGGCGGGGAAGATTTCACATCAGGACTTCTGCCGTCACGTATCTATAGAACGGGAAGGATAGTGTGTGTGCTGTCGGTCACACATCCAAACAACAACAGCTAATATATGATTAAATAAGCACTTTTAAAATCAACCTACGAAAAATTAGCTGCCCACAAGTGCAGATAGATTAACAGAGGAGTTTTTAATTTTTGTGATTTCGCGGATCGCTTTGATATGATGTACATCTTTGCCGGATCTCCGACCATTTTTTTAATACATACTAAGAAAATATTTCTTGTATACAACTTTTTTAATTTCCACTACACAAATTGTTACTATCTCAAGTTTAGTTTACAACAAACTTTGTATTTTAAAAATGAGCTTTATTAACAACAAAAAATATACACAGTTAGACCTACGCAATTTTTATGAAAAGTAAAATATATTAGTTTCACTCGCGGAACCCTGGTCCTGAAGGACCCCCAGCGGTCCGTGGACCACAGTTTTAGAACTTTGAATGTGAAGTGGAGTGGAGAGATTAGGGCGGCTCTTTAACATCGAGGTCTTGAGCGCCGATAAGGGTGAAGCGAGGTGAGTTTGAAGCAGTGGAGGAAACTGGAGATCCCTGAGAAAACCCACCGTCCAGCGGCATCGTCCGACACGATTCCCACGTCCGAAAATCCGGGGGCGATCACGCAGGGAATCAAACCCGGTTCGCCTAGGTGGGAGGAGAGTAGTCTGACCACTAGACCACCATGGTCCACTTTGAGTGTGGTACATATTTACTGGCAATTACGACAAACTAGAAGTGAGTTGACTAAATTCACGACTGCGTTACCATCAGTTTTGTTGGTTTCTGTATTCCTACTTACAGCCGTCTCGTTGATTCACACAACATCGGACACGCTTACTATACTTTACAGCCATGGAAATAGGAATAACAGATGTCATGCTATGGAATCATTGAAGCCGNATCGGACACGCTTACTATACTTTACAGCCATGGAAATAGGAATAACAGATGTCATGCTATGGAATCATTGAAGCCGTATTTTCGTCCATTGCCATTGTATGACACCCACGACATTGAAATTGTTGATGCAGCCTTTTGTAATTAATGCCTGTAAAATGTGAAAGTTTTTCAACAAGTGACAACCAATGACGGTAAATTTTCAGGCTAAATATCAAGATGCTCTGATACAACAGTTTCATTTTAATTATGACAGGTTAGATTTCCAATATTTTGGGTGTCACAACATGGCGGACAGCCTTCATAATTTTATCACGCACATCCACAGTCAAGGCCACCCCTTGTTCACAGCATTCATTGCTGGCCAGGTCTCTGTCAATATAATGCAGAGTTAAAAGTGTTCCAATACAATGTTTTTTCCTATAGACTATTTCCGGTAAAGTGAGAACTTTTGAAAGCCCTCTCATTTCGAATAACAATCAATAAATATATGTTATTTTAGCCTTAGACGTTACTTTCAGAGTGCGGTGGAATACACACACTGTGTTTATTACTTATATTATATATATATATATATATATGAGGTTAAAGGATAAAATATGGTTGAAAGGAAAAAGTAATTAGGGCCTCAAAAGTGCTCGCTTTACTGTGAACAGCCTATTTAGGCTGTTCACAGTAAAGTGGTCATTTTTTATTGCTCACGCAGCAGGGATAATAACGAAAATTTTTGAATTTTATTTTGCCTTTAGACATTAACTTTTGAGAGCTATAAAATGCATGCACTATGTTTATTAGTCACATGGCAATTTTATATTAACAAATGGTGAAAAGATACGAAAACATTGAAAGGAATTTTTTAGCACGGCCTTAAAGATATGTAGCTCACTTTACTGTGAACAGCCTATACTTAGAATAATACACAATCCATCATTTTCATTTCAGCAAGTTACACTATGAGTGTTGCTGATGCGATATTGCTTTGCAAAAAAAAAAAACCTTATAAAACTGCTGGGGAAGTAAAATTTCTTCGCACGAGCCTTAGAAGAATGCGGATTTCATAATGTTTTCGTTAACACCATAAATCAGTTGATTTCAGGAAACGTAACATTATTTCTGCAGAACTCAAAATTATTATGCAAATAGTACCTAACTGGCAGTCCAAAATAGCGCTTAATGTTGAAAGCAAGTTGTATAAGGAATAGTTCTATGAGGTATCGTAACATTAAAAATGCAATTTTCAAAACAGGTTGCCAAATATTAGGTACTTTTCATTTTACGAGCATTTTCTTCAAAGAAAATGTTTGAGCTTGCAGAAATCTCATAGCATCATTTGATCAACGCATTAGGCCCTCAGCAAGGCCGTGTCCGGATTCTCCCAGAGTCATAGCACATATGAAAATGTCACCACCGCCTTCCCTTTAGGTTATCTTCCGTAAATTGCATACGGACTTAAATAATTTCGTACATTTTGCATAAGTTTTCTTCTGCAATTGATAGATGTTTACGGTATTGGCAGTTAGCATTTATCGCGATTTATCGATAAACTTTAAAAAGGTGATTTATTTTATCACAATTTTCAGATAATTTCCAAACCTATTTCTTTATGTTTTATGTTGTGTATTGTAACCGTTTATAGCCCAGACATAACGCAACGGACTACTGCATCTATGCTGGTCATTCGTCTGTCTTGTAGTTTATGTGAATGCCGCCAGGTAGTGCAGCGAGTCTAGTAGAAGGTGAACCGTCCGAATAGTTAGGACAAGTATATTCTAGGAAACGTAAGCACATGTGTATACTTAACAAATACATACTGACTATTCTGATATAGCCTAAATGAGTATATGCGGCAGAAGGATTCACAACGGGCAGAAAGAAGAAAAGACTAAACCCGGGATATCTAACTTGCTCAGGTAAGGCTGCAGCCAAATAACGTTTAACGTTGTCGCCTTACGAATGGGTGGCATTCAAAAAACTTTTCACTTCCAGAGACGCATTTATTGGTGTGCCACAAAAATGACGAGAGTCGCCACTCTTAGTCTCGAAGAGGCGAGCTACCGACGGAAAAACTGCACGCCAGTTCAGTGCCTTGCGCGTAGAGGTGGAGGATTATGCGATGCGCATGTCTGGGTCGCCCTTAGCGCTTCCAAGCCTGCCGTGTACAAAGTATTTCCTGGCACACGGAACCTTAATATTGAGCAAAGATATACCTAGAGTGGACTTCCCCAGTTTTAAGTTTCTGACCACTCCAGCAGGGGAGAATCTGTAGTTCTTGGTATGAACACCACGTAGCGCTAGTCCATTTTCGTGGCGGCTGCGTGGGGAAGTCGGCAGCGTTACCACTGTGACATCTATCTACCCTCTCTCTCTCTCACTCATACATCATATCTGTCGCTCCCAGACCAAACACCGCAACAGCAGAACATGTTCTCAAGGTCTGCTATACCCATGAAGCTGGGATAGACAAGATGGCGGACATCCGAGTAATTACCTCAAGCCGTATATGTCCGTTTAAGAAAAGATTACGGGTTCTGTAAAACGTATGTATGTACAAAATGAAACTCTAAGTACGCGTAAGTAACGGGAAACGTTGCAAAGTACTCACACGGTCATAATAAAACAATAAACGCAACTTGATAAAATACGCGATAATTGTGCAGTTAGGTACTGTGTGTGTGTGTGTGTGTGTGTGTGTGTGTGTGTGTGTATAATCATACAGACGTTATGTAGGCTGTGGGTGTAGCTCAGTGGGTCGGTGCGCAGGTCTGCACCACATAATGTTAGGCTTCAGAGTTCACATTTTTGTCGTGAAATGAAATTTTTATGTGATACATTATTGCTGTTNGCACCACATAATGTTAGGCTTCAGAGTTCACATTTTTGTCGTGAAATGAAATTTTTATGTGATACATTATTGCTGTTTATAACATATGTTATTGTTAGAAAACATTTATTTTCCGAATCACTGTGTCTAAAAGCAATAATACGTAAGTAACAGCACAGTGCAATCGATTAGCTGCTGTGGTTGTTTGCTAATCAAATCGATTGGTTTCTGAAGTAGATAAGTAGAGCTGTGTAGTGTGAGTAATATGAACAGGCACACATACAAGCCTTAAGTTCAATATTGTGATAGTTTTGCCTTCTTTTGGTTTTCTAACCGCAAATACTTGTTAAATTACGGAAAGTGCAAGATTTATTATTATGCTCATTAAAGATNCTCCCCCAACCGAAATGAAAATAAAATATTCAAAAATAAAATTTGAAAACAAAATGACAACTTTTATTTAATTTTAATATAAGAAATGCGTGATCCCCTTTGAACATGAAGGATGTTTATAGAATTTTGTGCTTCCATATCTGTATATTAGCCGATTGATTATAAATAATATTTTTACTATTACACTGAAGAGCCAAAAAAAAAAAACTGATATAGGCGTTCGTATGCAAATAACAGAGGTATGGAACCAATCAGAGTAACGTCATGCGGTCGGCAGCTAGATCAGTTACTGCTGCTACAATGGCAGGTTATCAAGATTTAAGTGAGTTTGAACGTGGTGTTATAGTCGGCGCACGAGAGATGGGACATAGCATCTCCGAGGTAGCGAAAAATATTAATGTNCCCCAAGTTAATTCCTCGCTACGCCCATGTTTACATAATTTGCTAATGTTTTAATGAGTGGTGTAAATGTCCGTCGTACATACATGTGATTACAGTATCTTGTTTACCATACATAAGCAGTGCCGTTACTCATATGTTCCATACATTAATAATATTCGTACTTAAAAACCTAAATAAATGCAGTCTTCGGGGGAAAGAAACAATCTTCGTACTTTTGGATGTACCACAAAGCGCCTACGTGCAACATTTAGTTGCATTTGTATCCATGCCCCCTTGCGAGTTTTTTGCCTGTAATTTACAATTTTCTGTTAACACTTTAGGTAACATGTGGGTATGAGCTGAACCGTTCTTTCTTCTCTTCTGCTATAGAAACTTGTATGCCTTCTGCTGTGCCCATGGATATAACAGAAGGTAGCAGGAATTGGGTATCGTGTAGTGCCGGCTTAAACGACTCACGCCTCTCGCAGAATTCAGGCACCAGAAACTTCATAAAACCATTTTTAAATATCGGAAGACATACTGTTTTGAAAATATGATACACTACGTACTGCTAGTATCTTACTAACATATTAATAAATGTTATATATAACATAATTTATAACACATATTACTAACATATTAAAACACTGTTAAGTGGTAGGGGAATGCTGTAGGGGAATGTTAGTAAAGAGGAGAAAATACCCACGATGTACGAATCGAAACTAAATTTGCTTTATGAATTATCACTTCTCATTATGAAGATGATCTTACATGTTATAAAATATATTTCGTTCGTATAGTATAATCGTGCAAACAAAATGAGTGGTCATAAACGAAAAAAGTATTTATTCATTCAACAAAACATGGGACACGTAGAACAGAACTACTTTTAGGAAAAGTAAATTATAATTTTGTAAATATGTCACAAAGTTAACACACAAGGATGCCCTACTGTCACAAATAATGCAAATGGTTACGTATTGTTCTTAAATTGTTATCATTATCGATTTATAGGCTAGGATACTACAAACATTCCAGAACACATGAAATAATTTTGAGACAGCGAAGATATTTACAAATAATTTATGTTCTTCTTGGTCACAACTGTACACTATGAACTGAGAAAATATTTGATTTGACGGCGTTTAAACACACCTCCGCACTTTAATTTAGCGTAAGCTGCGAAGTCTGAAGTAAAGCTGGGTTTACAATAGAGAATTTAAGCGTTAAATTATGTATTAAGACGCGTGCAGAAGAAACTACAGTGTGTTACCTCATGTATTGGTTTCCAATGGAACTTAGCAGGTCGTGGGCGTTGTTGGTATTTCCTTAGGCATTGAAAGAAATAGTTATATTTTATATCTTAAGTGAAACGTTTGAGGCGACGACCACTCAGAACACATCAAACGGTGTTGTTAACGGAAAACGGTCATTTACAGCAATGTAAGTATTAACATTATTAAAACATATCGTGTGTGCACATGTTAAAGAATTATATTCGTTCACAAAAATAAGCTTCTCTGATAGAAAATGTCGTCTTGGAAGTATGATCTGTTTAAATATGATTGCGATATACACATTTAGGTTAGGAACAAAGTTAAACAAAATAGGCTTACCGCCTGTTTCCATCGGCTAGAATTAAGAATTAAAACAATATTGGAAACTGCAAATACAGAACACGTGCTTCCGTATGACAGATAATCTCTCACTGCATAATGCGTAATGCATAATTTTTTTTATTGTTAACTTAGCTTAACTTTTAGCAATTGGCACCGAGTCATTACATTCAACCGATGTTTAGCGAATAAATAGTTATATTTTGTAATTTAGTCTGAAGTATAATATTGCGACTCTCTCTCTCTGTTATGTATAATTTTCATGCGTTAGTTAGTGATAACACTGCTAATAATAACTTCAGTGTTAACGTTTTTCCCACTGTTATGAGTTCGAAGTTCCAGTGCACTGTTAGAAAAAATGTCCGTAAAATTACGGAAAATGCCGGTTACAAATTATCCAGACATCTGCGTTAAATGATGGTCTCTTGGTTTTTTCAATAACGCTCTATCCGTGAATTTCACACAAATCTCCGTAAATTCACGGAACGTGACCAAAAACTTGCAAGTTTTTTTAAAATCTGCTTTTTAAAAAAGGGGCAACAAAAAAAGTTTTACTTCCGTTATGTGAGTGATTTGCTGTGTAAAAACATGACTATTAAAAAATTTTAAATATTTGTTTGGTGGCGGGATTTGAAGTAAAAAAATATTTGACAGTCCAACACACTATCCACTCACCTATACACTCATTAACCATGATTTAACAGAAAACCAATGTTGTAAATAAGGGACTTATGAAGAATAATTCATGTACTCTCTTAGTTTATAGTCATGTTAGAGTGTTTGCGATTATTTTTTATTTCAGGTTTAGAAACAGGGGTAACGCAAAAATAATTATTTTTATAATGTATTTCATTGTGTATGCCAAAGAAATTAAGAGGTTTAAATATTTTGTCATGTAGTGGAATTTGAACACGAATCGAAAAGTTAACAATCAATAACTCGAACTTCTCCCCTACCTCACCTTTACACGAAGAATGTAAATATGGATTTTACGTAAAAGTGACGAACGTGCTTGTCTTTGTTTCAAGTCGTGTTAGCGCGCTTGCTTTTTTGCGGTTTATAAAACGAGGTTACGAAAAAAATAGTTATATTTTCGTTGTGTGCGTGTTTCACTGTGTATACAGGAGGCTTTTTCCTGTAGCGGAATTTGAACATGATGCTGAGAGGGGAAGGGAGCAACCTGCGCACACTTGCCTTTCTCCACGCCGCTGTTCAGACGCGCAGAACGCCAGCGTATAGGGATAGGATCAAGTGAGTAATTGAAGAGATTTGGGCGGCTCTTACCAGCGAGGTCTTGAGAGCCAATGAGGGTGAAGTGAGGTGAGTATGGAACAGCGCTGGAATGAAGGGGCGGGGGAAACGGGAGATCCCGAGAAAGCCCACCTACCAGTGGCATCGTCCGGCACGATTCCCACTTGCGAAAATCCGAAGTGAACCGGCCGGGGTGAGCAATCTATCCGCTCAGCCACCGTGGCCCTTCTGTATACATACCACTATGTCCTGTGTCTGTACCCACGTACATGTCCCAGCGATGGCACCTTCAGGGTATTCAATTTTTTTTGCAAGAGAGCGTAGGCCTATTTGGAAACTTTTGCAATTAATCCAGTGACTGTCTATGTACTACTGTACTACTTCAGTGACCCCGCTTTTAGGAGTTTACACTTATTTATAGTTATCAGCTGCGAATTTTTTTGAAGGAATAAAGTGATTACACACTAAGCAGTTCACTTGCGGAAAACCAGAAGAAAATTTAGTCTGTTAAATGTAACATTAGAATGCCATCGTGTGCATGTTAGCAATGCGTTCGCATAGGGTCGATTAGTTGTATTAAGTTTAGTAAGCGGGAGAAAAGGGGGCGGGGACTATGAGTATGCCTATGACATATAAACTTGTTTTGAAATAAAAGCTGCTTTGTAAATGGCGCTTATTAATTTAAATTTTAAGTTTTCCTGACCTAGCATGTTTGGTAACTCTAGTGTCTCATCTGAAGAAGGGGACAGGTTTCAGGCCCCGAAACGTCGCGAAAACTTTTAATTATTATTTGTGTTATCATTTTTTCGTAGTTTTATGTCCTCTCTGTTGATATATCTATTCTTTTATCTGGATATTTGTGTAGTTCCTGTGTTGTTCGTAGTGTTGAATTATTTGGTTTTATAATCTGACAAGGAATCATTTTTCTTGACTTGTGTTTCATTGTGGTTTTTCATTTTGTGTTTGTGTTTTTAGTTTTTATTGATCAGCTGTGTTCACTGATATTGTTTTTTACACTGTTTTGTTCACTTGTGTGGTGTTTTCGTTTTCATCATTTCTTTTGGTTAGCTTTTGTTGTCGGTCCTGGTTTGTAATAAGTTGTTCGTCCGTCTTTTCGTCGTTTTAATTATATTTATATTTGTTTTCTATTGAAATGGATACAGCTTTTCCTAATTACCTGTCTGTGGTGTTGTAAAAATATGTTTTTGTTTTTGTCTTTGTCTTGCTGAGTTCTGTGTGTGCGTTTTTAATTTAGTCTCGTGGTCGGCAGTGGGCACACTCCAATCACACCATCATAACAACATGAACTTTCCTCTCTTCCTCGCGTTTTACGTTAGAACCTGGGAGGCCAGGCATGTCTTATTTAATGTGCATCAGTCTCTTGTGTGAAAAGTAGAGTTCCCCCGACAAATGTGAACAGACCAAGCCCCAATATTAGGAGGACAGTTCTGCACACTAACGTACAAAGCTTATCCCCATATTTACTGACTTAGGTCAACACATTTCTGTAGCGCTGCGAGAATATAACGCAACTTTCACTTTGTATTTAAACGATTTTATAACCTACAGTAACGGATAAACATAAGTGATATAACTCTCGTTTGCTTATATTGTGTTACAAAACCTAAAACATTTCTCTTGATGTGTTTAATATTAATGAAATATATATCGTTTGCAATAGTAATGTCACAAACTTATACGCGGAGATGACATTTTTCCTTGGGAAATTATTGATCACGGTATGGGAAAGTATATATACTGTTTAACAAAACGCAAATGGTAACGTTATGTTTATCGATATTCTATTTGTTGATGGTTATTAGCATAGGGAATATTTATGAACGCATTTAATTACCGCTTACATAAAAATAAGCATACGTTTCCCTTATTAAAAATTCTACTATTAAGACTCGTGGCGTACGGTTGTCTTGAGAACTAAATCGGTCTATAAGGGGTCATCTTTCTGTGCTAGGAAAACACGCAGGGGTCAAGGAATATTCTGAGATCGTTGAATAGGCGATAAGGATTTTGTGCATCGTCTTCTTTAACGCAAGGTGCATAAGAAAACATACGAACAGAAATTCTTATTAACTAAGCCACTCTGTTGCCTTAGCTATAGAAAGGAAGATGCACTGTCGTGCTTGAAGCGGTCTTGACTGAGTCATCTTAAGACTTAGCGGCTGTTTCCCAGTTTTTACAGTTATAAGAAAGTATTTAGAATACTAAAAATACAAATATGTGAACATGTTTATCATTGTATGTGCGACTTTGATCACAGCCAGAATAATCCCCATCAGAAATTATCAACCTTGAAAATTAACGTGACGAAACGTTGGATTTGTTCCATCAGGCTAAGTCACTGTTTAAAAAAAATTTCCTCCATTTTACGGAAAAGTAAACTCTCCGTAAAATTACGGACACGTTGATTTTCGAAAACGGATTTCTGTAAATCTCACAGAACTTTCCGAGCATTCACGGAACCTCGCCGCTAATTTGCTTTTTGGTTTCCTGAATTTTCAGGTTTAAAACAGAGATGACGTGAAAAATATTAAACTTTCGTTATGTGAGTGTTTTACAGTGTATATAAATTTTTTTTTTAATTTAAAATATTTTTTAACTGGGCGAGATTTGTTTCCGAGACAAAAAATTACGTAATCACGACTCTAACCCAGTGGTACTCAGACCTTCTTTTAGGGGACAATATTAAGAAAAACCAATACCGCCGCGGGTCACACTTACGACACTTGACATAATAATATTTGTGAACCAAAAGTAGGTAGGTAATTAGATGACATTTAAAATTCAGAGTGTCGTGTATTGTCTTGCAAGTCGTTTTTTTATTCATTCGATACCGTGATAGCGGATGGAGGTAGTACATCAAAAATATGTACAGAAGTCGCCTGACTGATAAAATAATGAAAAACATCGTCTAGTTTCATCAGTGACTTTAACTTTTAATAAATTCGTATTATGTATTGCTTTTTTATTTTTGTAACAGACACACTGAAAATAAGAATTTGGTAACTTGTATCTACTGAAGCCGGCGAGCCTGGGACACAAAGAATGGGCCCGCGGGCCGCAGTTTGAGTACCCCTGCTCTAACCTTCTAACCTCTTACCTGCAACCTCCTTACGGGGAACTGGGGTATTTTTACTGTAATCATATGACTACATTTTTTAATTTATATTAATAAGTTTGAAGGAGTAAGTGGCTGTGATATACTAGCTGCCGCAGAAACGATAATTTTCTGGTTACAGTAGCGACCAAAGTTTTGTGTAGACACGGCATTGTTCGTTCCCAAAACCCGAAGCTATAGGAAATACGCAGATTTTCTGTATTTTGTATTTACGGAGATCAGCTCCGTTTTTCGTCATTGCTGACTGCGTTTCCGTACATTTGCTGAACATTTGTGTGAACATTTCCGTATATACACATACATTTTTAACAGTGGCGTTGATAACCAACAAAATGCAAACAACGCACGTTTACCGCGAGCCAATGAGTGGTTGGAATTGATAGTTGCATGTGATAACTGCGAATCGTACGTAAATACAGGCGACACGCCCTAGTACAGACACAGAGCAGACAAGTACACATATACGAAATGGTGTGGCGTTTCGTTTGATGTGGGTGCAAGCATTCTCTGATTGACTGTGCGAGGCTATCAGAACGGGTCTTGTAACTGATTGGCTATAGTCTATTCGCGGTTTCTTCACACTATTTGAATCAAACCTTTGGAAAATCACACAATTTATGACTTGTTTGGTTCTTTCATAATTATGTTATGTTTCACAAGCGTTTTATATTTGTGTTAACATAAAAGTACCTTAATTTTTATTAAACTGAAATTTTATTTATATTTTGTCTATAAATTAAAATATTTAATTTATAATATGAATTAAAAACAGAGAGAAAATAGGTGTTTTGATAATGCCTAGTAATATATAGTTCTTATGCAACATAATATTACACTGAGTGCGCACGAATGCGGTGCGTTGTCCGTTTGGTGTAAATTTCTAGACTCAGATAAGCCTTGTTTGCACGAGGCGGAGGAATATCCTGGAAGTCTAACTTTAGCAGGGGTTCAGAAAAGTTGGAAGTAACCGTGAATGTACTTTACTGAATGTTATAAAATGTTACTTATTTGCTCAGCTGCTGGTTGGTGAGTAAGCTACCAGGCGCAGATTCTAGTCAGTGACGCCCTTTTTCTGGCGTGTGCTGCTGGAGTTTGCGGCATAAGTGGCTGTTTCACCTCTGTGTTATTAAGTACAGGCGGTTGTTCACGGTTGATTTAGAACTTTTGAAACCAACGTTTGAAAAATGTTACTGCCCCTACCTGAATTTTTCAACAGGCTCACTGGCTGGCATGCGCCCTGTAAAGTTGGTAACGACAGAGGGAAAGTAGTTCCAAGTTTTGACACTGAATTAAAAGTGACAGGGAAACATTTTGCGAACATTATCATACTATTTAATTAGCTTTATTTTATTTAATGCATAAATGTGTGTGAATAAGCAAATTTGTTAAATATTTACTTTTCCAATAATATCGTAGTTTCAGTTGACCGAAGCATGAATAAAGGGGCTAGGCCCATGGTATTGTTAATTTTACACACGGCGGAAGAATACGCAATGTGCATGGAAGTAGATGTTAAAAGTGCCCCGTTTACTTATGGTACGGGTGTTGACTGGGAAAAGGGAAACACGATTGCCCAACAGCTGACTCACTGACGCGGTGCGCTCGGCGCGTGAGGAAACATCCCCGATGCACGTGCTGTGGCGGTCCCGTAGTGCTGACGTGTAGGCTCAGCCCTGCACAGCGCACGCGCCTCTGGGACGTCTGCTCCAACGTCCTTCTGCTGACGTAGCAGTACGCGCTTAGGAAGCCTATATGGTTCTCATTGCAAGCAGTTGTGTCAATTCTAATTATAAAAAAACCCTCTGGAATATTTTTATGGATATCTTTTTTCAGGACAGAAGTAAAAGTTAAGTTTTAATAACAAAATTACAAAAAAAAAAAAAAAAAAATTAAGTGCGGTCTTTATAAAGTGTCAAAGTAAGCAAAAATCGCTGCAAGTAGCCCTTAATTTATGATATTTATTCTACTGTAAAACTGTGTTTTCAACTACAGCGACAATGTCGTGTCTTTTCTGAACAGATGTCTTTATTAAAACCCTATTGTCGCTACTTAAAATTCTGAGGAAACAAACTACGAGCGAAAGTTTTTTATGCTATTTTTCATTGCCGTCGCGTTGCTTCCTTATGGCCTGATGTGACCTTGAGACGTATAATATTGTTTACTAGGGATTCTCCTTTACGGAAGAGCCAATCACTAACCGGGAAAGGGAGGGGGAGGTAACGGCAAACATAAGTTTAAAGTTTAAAAATATGCTTGTAATAAAGCATATATTAATAAAAAAAACTAAATACTTTAATGAACACATTTACACGGTAGGCTGCATTCTAAGAATACATAATCGCATATTCCCAAGAATAAAAAATAATGCATGATTACATCATGTAAAGCAATCCACACTCCCTGCGGATTTAAGAATCACTTGGGGTTACCATATTAGGTTCTGGCTGTATGGCTGTAGAGTTTGAGAGTGCGTTGTTTCAATACTGAAATGACCTTCGGTTCACTGGAATTATTGTTGATTAAATTATAGTTAATCTCTCCTTATCTCAACAGATGACAGTCACTTCATAGCTGGTTTTTGAAATAAAATAGATATGTTATATTTTAGGGAGAGGGGTGAAGACGTGCCCCTTTCTCTTTCTTGGGAGTTTACCTTCAGAAAATAAGCTAATATGATGTCTCCCACGGTGTAAATGTGCAGTTTTTGAGAAAATATGAGAAAATTGAGAAAATTATCTTGCCGTGGGATGGACGGGCGGATCGAACTGTTTATTGACACTTTTGTTCAAGTATGCTCGCCGCTTAATGACGCGTTAAAAACGTCGCCCATGTCCAAGGTGACAGGACTTCTCGAACCCTTGACCCTGCATTTGGCAGACAGGCATTGCGATTCCCGCATCACCTCGGGCTTCAGCAGTTGATGAATACCACGTGTCTTCTCTTAAACACGGCGTACTGGAAATAATATCCACAAACAGATAAGAGCATGAGAAGACTCAGTACAAACGTACTTAATCTAGGAATACACGGGTTGAAGCAAAGTGTGACTGGCTGGAAAAATAAAATTAAAATAACATTTTAATTTATTGCCAGGGTATTTACAACGACGAATTTACTCGGTCTTTTTGGAGGAAATGTTCCCGATATACTCGAGGATGTGAGCGGTGTTCACCATGATGGAACTCGACCCCGTTGCCCACAAAAACCGGTTAAATTACATGTGTAAACCATTTGATTGCCGTACAGAGCACCTAAACCGCTTAATTTATGACCTCGGTCGTACGTGAGATGACGCGTGTGTTTGGCTGCAACTATCAGCAGGACTGCAAAATTTTCGCACAAGGCACATACATTTCTCTATTGGCTGCCTACAAAGCAAGAGCAACTTCTCTTTTTCCAAACCTGTCACACATCATTTATACGTTTGTGCTCAAGCGTTGTATTTCCAGACGAAATATGTATGCACGTCTTGATCCACTACCGTGTGCAACTAATAGTTTTTTGGGGTTGTTTTCCAGTAATAATAAATTAATGATAATGCGTATGAGGATATGCCCCTTGCGTTGACATAACGCCCACTGCACTGCGGGATTTCGAGATGCAACGAGTAGATAGCCATCGTCCGTCAAGGGGTCCGCCTACCTAGAGTTATTTTCCGCGTCTGAAGCCGAGAGGCATGGGTGTGATTAAGGAATCTGGTCGCAGACGTTCTCGTTGGGCGAAAGGTCTGGGGAACTTGCTTGAAAAGGAAGCATGTCGACATCACGAAATCATGTCGACATCCCGAGATACCTGTGCTGAGTGGCATTATCCTACTGGAAATGGGGGTTGTCAGGCTATACCAGGAAGGGGAGCAGTATCGCCGCACGGTCAAGGCTTCTTCAATCACCGCCGGTGGGGCGCGGGGATAGTAGGAAATGGCACCCCACCTCATGACACCTCTCGTTGGGGTGGTTTGCCACTCTACAATGAAGTTTGGATCATAGTGCTGGCCAGGACATCTGTATCCAGACAGAACCGTGATTCGTCGCTGAACACAATTCGTCGCCAGTTCGCAAGCTATGAATGGTGGAGGGACATGTATGCACCCTAGTAGCACATCCGCGCAAGCAAACCGCATTAAACGCAAATGGTACACATATCGGGCTATGACAATACTATGTGGCTACCTTCGGTGTACTTGCATGCTTTGTTCATGGACCAAGGAGCATGTGCAGGACGAAGCACTTATGCGTCTGTCCCAGGCTGGCTACTGCAATAAACAATGAGAGCTTTTGGCAAGCGGGCAGGAATAAGAGCAGACGATATCCGAAGGCAGCGGAAGACACACGTGCGCCAAACCAAGAGGCCACCCAAGTGTTCCCGCACGTGCAGAACGAAACAATAAACTTCCATGCCAGAATCAAGGGGCGACGCCGGGCCCGTCGGGCCCACGTGTGGATCACAGGAACATCGGACACGTGTTTTACGACTCGGGGATGCGGCGGTCAGCGCGGCCACGTGCAGAGAGGATGCGAGCGACGCGTTATCCGGAGGCCACGGAAGAACCACGTGCGAGGAAGCCACTGACGCCGAACACGTGTTTTACGACCCTGGGGAAGCAGCGAGCAGCCCGGCCACGTGCAGAGGGGATGCTAGTTCAATATAGCGAACGAGCATACAAAACCGCGAGGAAAAGGGAGGAACAGGGCAGTCAGGCATCGTCCAGCGANTAGTTCAATATAGCGAACGAGCATACAAAACCGCGAGGAAAAGGGAGGAACAGGGCAGTCAGGCATCGTCCAGCGAGGAGTGTGGACTAGAGCCGGGAGAAACGAGTTCGCGAGAATGCATCAAGACGTCAACGTCAGTCGGAGGACGTCAAGCGAGACGTGCGGCGGGAAGAGTCCGAGAAAACGGCAGTCGGCCGACGGGAATCGAGGAGCGCGGAGTGGATCCGGGACGAGACGCCAACGGCAGTCGGCCGTCGTCAATCGAGCAGTGCGGAGTGGAGCCGAGAGGAGGAGTTCGAGACCAGGCGTCGAGACGCCCACCAAGTGCCGGAGCGGTCCCAGGTCGCCAGCCGAGAGAGAACCAGCGCCTCGAGTCAGATAAGTAGAGCCATACAGGAAGCGTGAAGAATCGGGCTCCCCCACGACGCAAATCGCCGCGTCAAGCAATACGTAGCCTACGTAGAAAAAGGGAAGGGGAGAGTTTTCTCGCGTGTACACGTAGAAGTGACCCTGTTAAGCATAAATAAAACTGACTTATGGTAACTCACAAGGGAGGTGAATTTATTTGGTAAATTGGACCTAGGGACAAAAGTGTCGACGTATTCCTACGCCCTAAGACTGNAAAGTGTCGACATATTCCTACGCCCTAACACTGAGGGCTGGCATCAAGTGCTGGCGCCTTACGCCGAGGGCAGATTCAACATACCTACTTATAAACCAGAGCATAGGGAGGTATCAAACTGTGTCTCTCGTATTTTCTCAAAAACTGCACATTTACACCGTGGGAGACATCATATTAGCTTATTTTCTGCACTTCCTTAAATAAGTAATTAATTTAAATAAAACGTTTGCAATTAGCTAGCGGCATAGCAAGGGTACAGTTCAGGTTTGCCATAGTAAAATGTCGGAAAAGTCACGTAGGTACGAAAAACAACACGGTGGCGTGAAAAATGTTCTAGAAGGTTGAATAAACGGTGTTAGGTAAACAATTTTATTTATAATTTCTTAGCGGGAATTAGTGTTCAAACGTAGAATTTCAATGATCTTGAAAATCCCGATGATCAGGTACGCCGACGGGGCATCTCTCCAGATTCGCAGCAACACTGGGCGACGTCTTCCTTATTTGTAAGCACGTGGCTTACGGTGCTAGCATACAGTTCAATGGCACCTTAATGGACGTCTCACGAGTTAACCCCTCTGAAAGCTAAGGGGAGGAAGGCTAAAACTGGTCTACTTATTGCTTTAAAAACACCTCACGTCTTCTTCTCTAGCAGCCGGCCTAATTTCATGGGTGCGAACTCGGACTTCCCTATTAAAAATCTAGATTGAACACCCAGTGCACAGCCCGCCCGGGCTGGCTGCCTGACGTCGCGTAACAAGATGGCCGTCTTCTTCGTTGAAAACTTAACTTAAAAATGTCCTTTAAACACATTTTAACTGCCACTTAAAACTGCCCCAACGTTCAAAATGCAGAGAGTCATATGGCCTTGTAAGTACACAAGTACACGTAAACAACGTAAAACTAGAAAGACACATAAATATGCGACCAAATAAATACACTGTAAAAAAATTATAAATATTATGGACTCTGTTTTAAAACAAATAAATAAATCTTGCCACAAAATAAAATTAATTATGTGAAAAATAATATTGAGCCCGTTAAACATTAAAATTACGTGTTAATAATGATTCATTATTATAGCTCAGAAAAGCGTGTGTTACAATATGGCTATCAGTTGAACACAAACATTAGTTACACGAAAAGAAGGGCTAGTGCGGCAGAAGGCTGTAAGCGCGTGCACAGGTCAGATTTGCCAGCGAAACTAATTGAAACCCGAATATAGGTGAGTAAAGGACAATAATATTAAAAGGGTTAATTTAAGTAATACAATTTTTTATTCAAACCTAAGTGTTACACCTTTTTTTTTCTCACTCCCTTGGCTGTGTTTGTGCGCAATCGTATGTTCATACATAAAACGGATTTCACATTTAATTCAAACGCCTGTTATACCTACAGTTTACTGGATATGAGTACGAAACGAAGTCCAATTCCAGTTAGCGACGTTATGCAGTTCGGTTTGGCTTACACCACTTCCCTTCAGCTGAATCAGGTAACTTAGTTTCTTTCATGTGCAGGCTACGTCTGTCGATGGTTCGATACATCGGTAATACTCGACACTGTAAGCAAACTATAGACATATACATATATCACTATTGAACACATATTATAGCTGCTATCTATATCATTGATATTATTGATCAGCTGTTGACGATAATGGTTTGTGAAATTATACCCCCCCCCCACCTCCCTCACCATACGTTCGCGGTCAGAATCAGCTGCACAAATAATACCGACAACACCGTACACCGTGATTTCTAAGAACGTACATATTCTCAAAGCAATTTAATACGCCAATAATTTGTTACGTATCAATGTAGCTGATGTATTTCCTGTAGTAGGTATTCATAATGTTGTTATAATTTTTACCAGCGTGAAAATGATTTTCGCTATTGCATGTGTAGTAATTTTTTTAAATTCACGAATTGGCCTAATTAATATTGCGATGGAACAGCCGCGCCTAGAAGAATCGCCGCAGCATATTTTTTATATATACGCGCTAGGGGCCATAATAAATTGTAATAGACGATGATTCTTCGATGGGGGTGGTCGGTTTCCCCTGCACTCAAGGGCAGTTTTTATGTTTTAATTTGTTACCAGGGATCCCATTTGTTTTGTTCACTGCGCGCACATATTTTTGAATCAGCGTCGTGTGTTAATCCGTGGTGTCTTCCTTGTATGGTTGTTGAAAATATGGCTTACGAATTTATTGTTATAACCGTGGCCTGTTGTCTATTACTTTAACGATTATATTCTGTTATTGTCGCATTTGATCGCAATTTTACGGAACATTATCATTTGGGCATAACTTTAGAAGAATATGAATGAAAATTGAAGTGTTCTTTTTTCATTTGTTGCTTTTGCTTTCACCGTACGTGTTGATTCTTGGATACAGCTATTTCATTTTACCGTTGCAATTTATCAGAGATCCTGAAAAATGATCCCTGTTCGCCGTGCTTATCTATTAATTGAAAGTTTGACAATCACCGAAACATACAAAAATGCGTGCGACGTAGTTTCCAATTTACCAATTACTTGAATATTTTGGCGAATAAAATCAATATTATTCAAAAGCGCCTTTCTTGGAAAGAACGTCGTGATGTCGAAATTCCAATGATATCGATATTGTCGAAAACATCAAGTATTTGTTGAAATCAAATACCGAAAGTCAAATTCATGATATCGAACAGCTATGGCGCAAGTGGCGTGTGGTGAACTGTTGCAAGGTAAGATGGCGTTAGCTGTGTGCTGTACCCTGTTGTTTGCTAGTTTACACTTCCACCACTAAAACGTGGCTCGTCAGGTGACGCCACAGGACGCGAGTAATGCGTACCTTGCTGCTCGCTTGTGAGTGGTTGGAATGCATTCAGTCTCCCCAAGTTGTACGGTGGTTACTGGCTCCTGCCACGTGCACCGATAATGTACAGAAGTGAGCAAGCACCAGCTTACCTTGCAACAGTTCACCACACGCCACTGGATGGCGCAGATCGTAGAGGGAATATGGGCTAGAGCAGGGATCGGCAACGTGAGGCCCGCGGGCCGCATGCGGCCCGCCGGGCGGTTTTATGCGGCCCGCGACAAAAAGGTTTGATTTACTTAAAGAATTATTATTACAAATACTAATAAGTTGTAAAAAATTTGAGTTGAGTTGTGAACTATTAATTGATAACANCCTTGCAACAGTTCACCACACGCCACTGGATGGCGCAGATCGTAGAGGGAATATGGGCTAGAGCAGGGATCGGCAACGTGAGGCCCGCGGGCCGCATGCGGCCCGCCGGGCGGTTTTATGCGGCCCGCGACAAAAAGGTTTGATTTAATTAAAGAATTATTATTACAAATACTAATAAGTTGTAAAAAATTTGAGTTGAGTTGTGAACTATTAATTGATAACACAAAAAGGTTTCTGGTGTATGCGAATACTACGTCAGTGTCTGTCGAGTGCATTCGGACTGTCTCGGTCATTGTCGGAGTGCGTCGCCTCCCCGAGTGATCGAGAGTGAAGGCGTTCGTTCTGACGAAAGTTTGAATTTCCCTCTCAACGGTTCGCGAGGGTAGTTCACATGTTGCCGCGCCGTGGCGTGGCAGGTCAATTTTTTACAACACTGTGGAAGGGTTCGTGTTCGTTGTGTCAGTAGTCACCATTACAAGCTGTTGTTTGTTGCAACTATGGCTAGTTCTAGTAAAAAGCGTAAAGTAGGTGACGAGTGTCGCGTTTTCCAAGAACGTTGGACGGATGCTTATTTGTTCGTTGAAGTTCGGCAGAAACCGGTGTGTTTAGTGTGCGATGAGTCAATCGGTGTAATGAAAGAGTTCAACTTGAAACGACACTATGAAACCAAACATGCTACAAAATTCAACTCTTTTCAAGGACAAGTTCGGAGTGATAAAGTTTCTAATTTAAAGCAAAATCTCAAGAACCAGCAGTTTTCATTCAAAAAGCCTACTGTTGAGACTGAAGCTTGTGTTAAGGTAAGCTTCATAGTAGCTGAAAAGATTGCAAAAAAGTCAAAACCTTTTTCAGACGGAGAATTTGTCAAAGAGTGCCTGGGGTCTGCCGCTGAAATTCTGTGTCCATCACAGAGAAATTTGTTTTCTAAAGTAAGCCTTTCTGCAACAACTATTTTGAGACGTATTGATGATATGGCAGATGATATCAATGATTCTATTAAGGATGAAGCGTCTGCATTTGTATTTTATTCAATTGCTATTGATGAGAGTACTGACATCACCGACACTGCACAACTGGCTGTTTTTGTTCGGGGAATCAATGATAATTTCAATATTACTGAAGAGTTGTTAAGCCTACATCCGATGCAAGGCACCACTAAAGGAACTGATTTGTTTCAAAGTTTAATGAATGTGCTTGATAAGTTTAACCTTAATCTAAAAAATCTGGTAGGAATTGCCACTGATGGTTGTCCATCAATGGTAGGCAAAAACAAAGGAGTAGTTACTTTGGTTCAGGAAAGAAAAGGGGACGATGTTTTGATGAACTATCACTGTATTATACACCAACAAAGCTTGTGTGCCAAGAAGGTAGGCTTCGAAAATGTGATGGACATCGTTGTTAGAACAGTAAATTTCATTAGATCTCACGGGCTCAAACATCGGCAATTTCAATCCTTTCTGGCTGAAATGGATGCAGATTACGGAGACATACCTTACTTTTGTGACGTTCGTTGGCTTTCTCGAGGAGAAATGTTAAAGAGGGTATTTGAACTGAGAGATGCTATAAAGGCCTTTATGCACGACAAAGAAAAGTCAGTCAATGAATTCAACAACCCTTCATGGGTAAGTGATTTGGCATTTTGCGCAGACATCACAATGCATTTGAATATATTAAACAAAAAATTGCAACATCCTGACAACTTCATTCACAACCTCTTTGACTGTATCAAATCATTTGAGTGCAAGCTTGATCTGTGGCAAGATCAACTCATGGACTACAATTTCACTCATTTTGAGAAATTGTCAGAATGTGATGGTTTTGACATGAGCAAGTATGTCACAGCTTTAGTGGAACTAAAAGATGAATTTAACTCCAGGTTCTTGGACTTTAGGAAAAGTGAAAAGTTAATTGACTTGTTTTCCCGGCCTTTTAGTGTAAAGGTCAGTGATGTGCCAGGAAACCTTCAAATGGAACTGACAGACTTACAGTGCAACTCAGACTTAAAGGAAAAGTTCAACTTGGGACTAACTGAATTCTATTCTAAGTATATTGACAAAGACAACTTTCCCAATATCAGGTTAAACGCCCTTAAAATGATGTCTCTCTTTGCCAGCACATATGTTTGCGAACAGTTGTTTTCAAAAATGAATTTTGTCAAGAATAAAACCAGAAGTAGATTGACTAACGTTCATCTGGAAAATTCAATCAAAGTATCAACTTCGAAAATCAGACCAGATATTGACAAGCTTGTGAAGAGGATGCAATACCAAACTTCCCATTAAATTCTCTCGAAAACTATTATTGTATTTTTAATGCAATTTCGAACTTCATTTATACTCAAACTGTATTTCAATTTACAAAAAAACTAAATTTATAATCGTGTACCTTATAAACGAAATGTTTTGTGTGAAATAAACAAATTTAAATTCAATATGTGTTTTTCTGCTTATATCACACCTTGTTCGTATGTTTATGGGTATGATAAACCATGCGGCCCCCAAGACGTAACACAAATCTGATGTGGCCCTTTAAGGTAGAAAGGTTGCTGACCCCTGGGATAGAGTGTTCACTCGAGCTGCGCACAGTAGCCTCTCTTCGTTTTCCATCATCGGACTGCATTTCTGTCAATGACACTTTAATAAAAAACAACGTGGGTAAGATTTGAGGTTAATACGCTGTTTATGGACGTAAGTTCTTTGATGTGTTTGTAAACTTCTTCTAATTTAATTTTAACCCGTTCAGTTCCCGTGTCCATTATCGAGGACATGTTGCACACGAAGGACATTTATGATCGGCACTGTACATAACAAGGAATCAGTGGACGAGTGTTTTGATCGTCTTCTTCCTTCCGAGTAATCTGAATTGTTGAAGCTCCTGGACCTCTCATTTGTGAATGGTCAAACTGGCATCGACGAACACGCAGTACGTTGTTCAATGGCTGCGAGAAGCACGCTCGACACAAGTACAGTGCTCGTCAAAAATTCTAACGATTGCTACACTTGAGCTCGTTAATTATAGTCCGTTCACGGTTACTTCCAACTGTTCTGAAGCCCCGCTTAAGTTCTACTTCCAGAATATTCCTTTGCCTAATGTAAATTGCTTAACTACGTCTAGAAAATTACACCGAAGGGATAACGCACCGCATTTGTGCGCACTCCTGTGTAATAACATTTTAAATAAGAACTATTTCTTACTAGGCACTACCAACATACAGTCTATTTTCTCCCTCTTTTTATGCACATAAATTACAAATAAAATATTATAATTGATAAAAATTATAAAAGTAAAAGTTTAATTTAAGCAAAAAAAACTCATATATGTTAACAGAAGTATAAAACGCCTGTGATAGTGACATATTTAGGAAACAACCGATCACGTCATATATGGTGTGATTTTTCAAAGGTTTGTTTCAAAATATGTGACGAAACCATGAATTGACTATAAATTGGGACTGAACTGGCTAAAGCAATCAGCATATATTGAAGTTCGAAGTATTTCATTCGTGTAAAAGGGTGGCTGCGCTGAAAAATTCAAATGCAAACCAACACATTTATCACAGTTAAGGTGTGTGTTCTACTCAGGTTAGGATCAAAATGGGATTTCTTATTGGGAGAGTTTGCCAAAAGGAACATTTCCGCCGCTAGGCGCGCAGTGTTCCAAAAGGTAACTTTCAATAAAAATTTTAAGGTACGAGAACAATAAAAGAGAAAGATTTTACTCAGTTACGAAGTTATTTTATATTTGATTTTAATGATTAAATTTATGCTATTTTTTTACGTAGATAATAGGAAAATCCGGCACATTACCGAGACTAACGCGTACTTAGTGGCAACAATTTTGGTTGCTAAACTTTAAACGCTGATCTTCCCAACCTGTAGAAGTAACCTTATCACAGTTGACCACGTGACTTTGACAGCTGTATTGTCGGCGTGTGAGCCAGTGCTGGGGGCACGCGCAGAAGACGAAAATCAGCCTACCTCGTATTTATTGTATGTATGGTGCAGATAGGAGCAGCGACGGCGGGAGTGCCAGCGGAGTGTATAGGGTAACCGGAGAAGGCTTGCCCCGGGCCGAGCGACTTAGGCGGCCAATTAGCACAGCCTTGACGGGGTACACCTCCCCCTGACCCCTTTTAGAGCGAGGTGGGTAACCCGACCTCCCGGCTGCCTCGTAGACAATGAACAACGGCCCTCTACACCGGCGACGCTGCTTCACTCGCCGCGCCGCCGCCGTGCAAACACACGCTGTGTTCAGGTCGACACTCGGCTAAGTTCGGCAGGAGGAAGAGTTGCGACAGTTTTCTTTCATTACTCGATACGTGAAGCAGGGCCTCGTATCACCATCTTCTGTGTTCAAATCGCATATCATCAAAGTTCGGGATTTTCGCAGATTAAAAAAAAAAGTGGTTTTGTTGTAATCGCCTAAGAAATTTTTAATAAAGCAGAACCTCGTTAAGTCGGCCCCCTATAACTCGGATCCGATAACCCGGACCGTTTAAGAGGAACAAAATAAATAATAATAATAATAAAGAAGCTTTGCATAAAAATCAGATATATATATATATATATATATATATATATATATATTAGTGTGTATGTGTGTTTAAACTTACAAATGCAATTTTAGAAAATAAAAACACACTTTTTCGTGAATTAAAGGGAGATTTATTATACTGCACACCGAGCGCGTGTTTGCTGGGACTGTGTATTTTTGTTATGTGTGGTAACGGGTTTGTAATATGTAAATATGTATCAAACTTGTTTTGCTCAATGTAAAGGAAATTTTCTGTGCGTATGTTGTCTCTTATATTGATTTTCCCCACATTCTCTGGTTAACTCGGATTTTTGTTATCCCGGATTGGCTCCGGTCCCAATTGATCCGACTTAACAAGGTTCTACAGCCGTTTATAAAGGGATTCTTAATCAACCGAACATTTCTTTTATAATATTTACGCAGCTAGAGTCATAATGAGGGTAAGTCTATTCGCAGGAATTAATAGCGTGGAAACAATTTTGCGAATGTCTGTGAATAGTGCAGTAGCCGAAACATTTGGAAAATGACACTGGGGTTTTTTTTTCTCGAACGAATTAAAACGTATGATAACTGTGTTCGGTCGAAGAGAGAGTACGAGACAATGAACAGAATTAATGAATACATTTCTCAAAGAGACATATCTTATGTATCCTGCCACAAATATCGTCCCAGCTGTGATAGTCACTATTTAGTCACTGTTTAGAGAGGCGATAATCCATTCTTTGGGTTCCCGTAGCGTCCCTAGTGAGACGTTCATTTCCTGTGATGTGCTTTGTCCAGATCGGGGTCCCGATTAAGCTTAACTGATGATGCCTAGGTTAACTGTAATTGCAACTGTTCTGTAGTTTACTGAACACTAAAAATTAACCTTTAGCAAGAAATCCCTGCTTGTAACTGCGAACATTTGACGTACATACCAATTGGATTAACTAAAAAAATGGACAGATAATTAGGAAAGTAACTTTATTTCCTAAAATTTTATTAGAAGCTAAATGTTTGCGAATGAATTTACTTCTGCTTATTTTGTATCTTAAATAGTAATATTCCGAATAAGTGTAACAAATTTGTGTTTCTAACGTGTCCACAATATTGCTTAAGAAGTTTTTCATTTATTCTGTAATTATAGCTAGTGTGCACATTTTAACACAACAGAGCAGAAAGATGAAACAACGCAGGGTGTGTAAAAGTTTAGTGTGAATAAACTATAGCTTACAAGACTGCCTAGCTTTCTATGCTGACGTTAAGCAATGAATATCTTAAATTTTTGTTCCTTGGCAGCCAACATCACATCATACTAGAAACGCCATCAGTGTTTATTTTTTATATAAATTTAACTTTTTTATAATTGACATTTACAAAAATACAAAAACAAATATTTCCCTGTTTATGTGTACATGGCACAGCAAAAAAAATATTAAATTAAATTTTCAATCAATTTATGATAAAAAAATAATTTACCCTTGATATTTCTATACAATTCTGAGATATTGTATTTGGAATACAGGAATGAGTTGGCACTGAGGGTGTGACGCGGCTTTTTCAGCAGCTGAGATTAAGAAAGTGCCACGCAGTCTTGGAATGCCGCAAATACGATTACGTCGATAAGCAACGCTGCGATCGTCAAGTCGTGTCGCAAGCTTCCCGGAAAAAAAAACCCCCTTCCTCGGGCTAACAATGCCCCGCCGTTGCGACAGCAAGCCGACGATGTGCGAAAAACAAGGCGAGAAGGAGAAGGGGGGAGGCGTGGTGTGGGAAAGCAATAACAAAATAAGAACGGCGAGGTGGTGTTTGTTGTCGAAACAAAGGAGGTCGATACGTTCCTATCGATAGGGCGGCGGAGTTATCGAGGCTGCGACGACGTAAACAATGGGCCGCGTACACAATGGACGCATGGCGCCCGCGGCCGGTCGCCGGGTTATTGGTCGCCTGGTCGCCGCTTACCTGGAAACCATCTTTAACACCAAGCGAGTCTCCCACTCGTTTTGCCGCTCTTCGTGCTACTCTAAAGCCAATTGAGACAAGATTTTTGTCATCTGCGCATGTATCCAACATTGACTCGCCACTATCGCCAATATTACTGTCACAGTCGAATGTTAACAGTGATGAATGCGTTTGTTTACATTTGAATTTTTTCCAGACTCGCCCTGTTATACGAACAAAATACCTCGACTATCTTGCATATATTCTAATTGCATTAAAGCTAAGAGGAATTTTACAAACATTTTAAAGCACTTACTTGCATAAACAGTGTTCTAACCATTGGCGCTGAGTATGGAGCGGCAAAGGGGGCGGTCGCCCTTCCCCTTTTCAGCAGTGGTTGATCACTACTTCAGTTTGTAGTGAGTATTTATAACTTACTGTACACTGCACGCCTCATCCTTATCAAAATATATTTTGTTTGTGGGTCTTTACATAACGGAAAACAGCAATATTTCAGTAGGAATTATTTTATTCAAATATTTAAAACCATGGCTTACATGAAATAAGTGTTAAATACATGCATAAACGCATGCACAAACATACAACGCACCCAGGGGCGGATCCAGGCTTTATGTTCAGGGTGGAGGGGTGGGAGGCATTAATTATAAAAGTAAAACATATTGTAAAAGTTACTATTCCATGTTACAATATTTTCATTGATTTATGATACATGCGGCAAAATAATTCAGTTACGTAACAAATTCAAGGGATCAATTTTCAAGTATCTGTGTACATCACACAGACCACACTATTCTACGTGTTACAATATTTTCACTGATTTATGATACATGCGGAAAAATAATTCAATTACATTATAAATTCAAAGCGCTGAACTTTCTCTTTAGCAAATCAATCTATAACTTTTTCAGGGTCAATATTCAAGTGTCTAAGTATATGTAACAGGCAAAGACCATTCAACCGCTCCGCAGTCATCCTTGATCTAACCCGAGATTTGACTCGCCGGAGAGTAGTGTTCGGCTGTAGCAACACTGACTGGAATAGTACACAGAATTTGCAGCAGCACACGAATTTTAGGGAATAAGTCAGCGTCCCAGTCATCCAATACTTCAAGCACTGTCTCTGGTTTTTCCTTGGTCTATTGGTCTCTTCTCAATTTGGCTTCCCATTGTTTAAATTCCCCAAGAAGATAAATCTCAGATACTGTTGATGTGTTTTGTTTTAAAGTACTACTTGACATCAGAAGTCTTAAGTTTAAAGATTGTAGAAATGCTTCTGAAAATCTAGCTGAAAGATCGAATACCGGATAGTCTAACATTGGTGTGTAAATTGACCTCCGATAATGTTCTTCACAGGGTGATGATGAATGATTTTCTCTGCATGTCTGCGTTCTAACTGTCTGGGGCTGAAAGGTTGAAGTTCCACTTTCCACATTTACTGTCCTTTTTGAGAGTATTGAAAGTATCGGCAATAGTGTAAGTAGCACAATGAACATCAAGCAATTTTGTTTTGGAGCAAACGGCTTAGTGGGAGTGTATATTTAAGTAGGCCTACTTCAATAAGAAATAAGAGAGATATAATTAAATCACTGCTACATAGAGAATGCACAGACGTTGATGATTTTGATTATGTTTTAGCATCTTTTCACTTAGATATTAGGAAGAACATCGCGAAAACGAATGATGGAATCGTGACATTCAACCCACTTTGTTTAACATAAACGCTGCAAGCCTTTTCCCGTTCCTAAAATTGTCTTAAGAACCAAAGATATTTTTGGAGACTTGTTAAAGAAAGCAATTACTGATTTAATAAGCGCCACTGGATTTAGGACACTTGGTACGTTTGAGGATTTTGAAATCGACACATTTAATGCATGATGAAATGCAAAGACAGATGAGGTGCAAAGACAGCTGAGGTGAAAATTTCATAATTTTACTAACCGTACCAACTGCCTCAGAAATCATTGTAGAACAACCACCAGTTCCAATGCTAACTCAGTATGCCATATCCAGGTGGAGAGTTTCAGTAAGTATATTAACAATATCTCCCAGAGCTAAACCAGTTAATATAGGCTCTACTTTATCTTCCTTTTCATTACAGTCAGCGTCAGAACTGTCAGAAACACAACCAATGTCACAATCGGGAGTTGCACTAAATACATCAATAAAGAGGACAAAATATTCACGAATAACACCTTCATCGAGGTATATGAAACTGAAGGAAAGCTGCTCGGTGTGAGAATTATCTGAGATTTCATCAAATATAATGCTAAACAATTTAACCTTGCAAACTTTATCTAAGATTTGAGATTTTATCTCTTCACCCATGTTTCTATTATAATATTTTGGGTAGTTTTGCTAATATAGGTAGCTCTTGAAAAATATTATTTTAGATACTCCTCAAGATTTTTGTCCCCAGATTCAATGCGAAGTTTTAAAGTTTCTCTGAAATTACCCTCATTAACTAAGTTTGGTTGATCACTATCGTTCTGCAACAATCCTCCATCATCACAGTGGCCACGTAATGGTATATTTTGTCGGTCCAAGAATATGATCATATTTACAATCGGCCTTAACCCCTCGCAGTTTTTCTCCACTTGCTTCAAACGTTGAGAGTTAAGCCTATTGATTACTTCAGCTTCTGGTCTGTGGTAAGATTTCAAAAATTCCTTACCGGCATCAACATTAGTCTCGTGGTAATGAGATTTCTCATGTGTTTCAAGATGACCATCCTTGCCTTAAAGTTTCGCGAAGAATGTTAAAGGCTTGGTCACAAACTTCTGCAATTAAACACCTTGATGGTGGCCTGCCTTACAACTGACAGTAAGCACCGAGCAATATTTGCAATACAACCCTTCATGCAAATCAGATAAAACGACCCAGTGGCGACTGTCAATATGACTTTTATTTAAAAAGCGTTTTATGGATTTCCCACCTTTCATGTGTACGGAATGTGGGTATATGTAACCTAATGGTGGTTGCCAAGGTTTTTCTAATAACTGGTATTTTGTGCAATCGTCTGCTTGTTTACCAATGCATGATCCTATATCGCATTCATGCAGTAATGTAGTAGGTACAGTAACTCCTCCTACGCCAGGACCAGAAGCTGTTGATGATTTTTCATCCCCAGTGAATTTACTGCAGGTTCGGGATCAGATGAATTCAGTTCCTCCAGTTCCAGTTCAGCCCCAACAATTGAGTTTTCGCTCTAACGATGTTCCACTTCACTTCCATTATCAGACTGTTGTGAATCCTTCTTCAGCTTTTCCGATTTTTCGAAGAATGTGTCGATCGTTTTGGTGTTGGGCAATTCTTCGGAAGGACCATCCAGCCACCCTCAGGCCCACAATAAGATCTCGTTCAAAGTCCGTTAATTGCATGAAGTGTGGTCGTCTATGTCGTCGTGGCATGTCTACAATGCTTACTACACACAGGGCGATGCTTGAAACATCTTTCACCGAGTCAACTACAGTTGTATTGGGCCCAGCGGTGTTATGCCTAGTACGCGGGTCCTACTCTGTCCACAGCACAGCACTGTTAATCATTGCATGTACTGCCATCTATCAATGCCCCATGCGCATATGGTGTTTCTCCGTCACCGCTTTAGTGGTATTCATTTTTCAATTTACACCAGTGTATTTCTATTTTTTCCGTGTCGTGTAGCACGACAGAGTGCACAACCTTATAAAACTTAAAAAAGTTCGATTACCTTTCCGTGCAGTGAAAAATCTTCATCTCAGAAAGAAACAATTATTTTACACTTAATGGATTAAATTCATAAAATAAACAATATACCTTGTACTACTCAAATTTAATACCTTCACTCTTCGTCAGCATCGTGCTTCATAAATTGATTTATATCCAGCACCTTTGAAAGTAGTTTATTCAACCGCCCTGTTTATGGTGCCGGAAAATGGTAAAATGTCGTACTGTAAATTCAAGCAGTTTCATTAAAAATTTACTTGTCTCGTTGTTGCCATTTACGTTGTGTCACGTTGTGCCATAAAACGCTGAAGAAAAGGTCGCAGAATATTGTCAGGTTAAACATTTTAACCAGTAGTCCAAATTTTTAACCTGACAATACGGCACCTTTTGAGTAGACGTAAGATTAGGGGGCGTACTCTCTAGCACAGCACACTAAAGAGTGAGTTCAACATTTACTACCTAAGAACAACATGCTTGTTTGTTTAAATTTATCCTTAACGTCAACTCAGAATGAGTTTGTAATGACAGTTGATGTACATAATACCACGGCGACACTACATGAATACATACAGGCTTATTCTGGATTTTAGAAGAAAAGCTGTGAGTTAATTTATTGTGCAAAATGAAAAAGAAAACAAGATAAGACTTGTGAACTGCAATTGCTACTGAGAGGTACACATTATTGAAAATCGAGATTTTCAAATTATTTGATTTCAAAATATTAGAAACTATTTTAAATGAAACGATAAATTTATGTGGAATGTTTACTTGTATGGAGAAGTTTGATGGACAATACCACCCTTCTTCATCAAGGAAATAGCGCTTTCCACGTCTGTTTTTTTTTACGAAACTATAAAGTTCTAGAAAGAGGAAACACAATTTTTATTGTGTAGGATAAGTCAAAGAGCTACATAATTTACAAAAGTTAACCCTTTAAATGAACACTGACTACAAAACTCAGGGACTTGGCGACTGAAGGTCAGAGAGTGCGTTTATGTAGGCATACCTGTCACACCCAATGTATCGTGAGATTATAACTTGTCAAAGTAACTAAATGAATTTTTGTACATGTATTTTGGCGGAGGTATTTGTTTACAAGAGTGTTGGTTTCTAATATGCTGATTGCTCAGAAGAACCAAATTTAAGTGGCCACAAGTTATCAGTATTACACGTTTACAATAACAATTTAAGATAAAATACTGATTTTCATGATACGCTGCCTTAATTACTTCAAATATTAGTCTTTTTTTACATTAAATAAAATGTAATAATGGACAAGAACTTTTTCGAAGTGTGTTGTAAAAAAATGTTTAATTAATCGTTAACTGGCTACAGAGCAGCTCCACGCGTGTAGTATATGCCCTGCCCTTCACCCGCACTTAGTAATAAACCCAAGACATACTAAGGATGTACGGGTTCATTAGTTACACCTTCCGGTGTTCCACCCCGGTGACTGATCACTCACGTCATCTGACATTGCGTGTGTGAATTATCGTAAATCGTATATAAATGATCGAGAAAACAATGAAGATTTCTACTTAATAGGCTGTTCGCTGTTAACTCAGCACTTTGGAAATCAATCTCCAAGAATAGTCCCTGATACTACTTATATGTATTTTTGACACGCAGGCTTAGTGTAATGCTCCCAAAAAAGTTTTCAGAGAAATATGAAAAGTAGTTCCATTTATTAACGTCGTATAATGACGACTCCTTATTTACTACACGTTGTTTTATTTCATTTCATGCGTGTAAGAGAGAGAATAGGCACGAATGTAACGTATTTACATCCCCATAAATTTTACTTTCTCAAATGATCAACGCATGAATAAAGTGATCTGGTCACACATGGTTAGAAAAGTAGATCGTAAGCACAGGGCTATCAAAAGCACTTAACTGGTTGCGAACATTCTTTAGCTCTCTATAGTTAATGGCTTAGGCACGTGCATTCCTTGCTTGCACTTTGGATGTAACACGTTGGATGCACCGAAAATATTTTATTATATATCACCGAAGTTAAAGCTTTTTATTGTAAACTTAATACTTTCAGCCATCTAAAATTTTTATGAGAGCCTTTCAGCAGTTTAATTGGCTATAGTTAAAAAAAAAAAAAAAAAAAAAGGGTTTTACGTTTCTGGGTAATTCAGAGAAAGCACGTAGACGACGGGACGTGAGATCTTGATAATAATGAACTCCGAACCACTAGAAACTCAGTACTCGTGACTGCGAACAATCACCGGTCCGTCCTCCGCACCTTAGCGATCACAGCGACCGAGGATCCTAGATTGGTTTCCACATTTCAGCCCGGCGTTAATTGCCGTAGCACTAGTTCTGTAAAAGTTTGTAGGAAGGCGTTCCTAGGGAGGCATATAAATAACAGGTATTCACGATTTTGAGAAATTTTACGGCGTCTCATTATTTGCAGCTATTTTTCGTCTATCTGTGCAGGATAATACGACGATCTGTGCGGGATTATACGATGTACAAGCTCGGCATCACGCACCTTGTAATCTTTCTGTATGTTTTGTCCGATACCACTACCACTTGTTCAGCTGATGTAGGCACAGATATCTTCAGGGTTATCCGGTGTGTCAGTCTTCCGCATACCGTAAAGCCAGCCAGTGTGGTTTAAAAATTCAAAATTTTAATTAAGTGAACTAACTATTATTTCGGACATACTTTATTGTTAAGATATGCTGTATGATGCATAAAACGCAGACTATGACACAAAAATCACGGACAAAACAAAAATTAGATATGATTAAATGCACAATCCAAGGTTAGCTATTGTCGGTAAATACAAAAATAACAAACACAGAATTCTGCGTGAAGAATTAAGTCAGTCATGACAAATCAAACGTCACAAGAACACCAGAACGAATAATTAAACAAACGAAAGAGAATTGTACTCATATGATTATATAAACACAAACAATGGCAAATGAAAATGTACGCAGAGAAACATGACAACATACAATCTAAAAACACTTTGTTTCCTGCGAACCATAGCAAAATAAGTTTACCACAAACAAAATCTCTGTTTGATCCATATAATAATGTCAATGATAATCTTGCATATTCATTACTATAGTCGGTTCACGACGGGAAGAAACTTTTGAAAATCAACATTTGAAAAAACACCCTAGCCGTTAGCTACATGCATATAACGATACAAGCAGTGGCGAGCGCGGATACAGTTATGCCGTCAGGTTGCCAGCATAAAGAGAGTAAATAGTTCCAAAGTTTTAACGTAATTGTTAATTTATCGCTTACAAATGGGTGTCGAAAAGAATTTTATCGTATTATGCCAATTATTAATGACGTGATGCTAACGTATTTAGATTTCAACGTCTTTTGGATAGTTACACAATCCCGCTCAAGGCGAAAGTAGAGCGGCCATTTGTTGACTAACCAGCATTCCTTGTGTTGTTGACTGGGTGTGGTCGACACACGTGCCAGAGAATTTGTGGGATTCTTGTTTAACCTATAATAATTCATTTATCGGTTGTTTTTTTTACTAATATCCGCTCTTTATTATTTGGTTTTTCATAACGTATGATTTTAATTTGTGATAACTTACTCGTACAGATTCCTTTTGCTTTAGTAAAATGTATAAGAGATTACTCGTAGTGCGTTCTAACGTGTTTAATATTTTTTAAATTTATTTCAGGTTTGCTTAAAATTTTATTTACTGTATTTTACGTTGTATGTTGCGGTAGTTTTTGTGTGCAGTCATGAGTTCTAGCAAGGTGAAGAACAGAGAAGTCACCACTCAACGTCAACAGGACATCATTAACCTCACCGAATCGTTGTATTCCCTATAATTAGGCGAGGGGAAATGAAACACTTCAACGTCGTGGAAAGAGCGGCAGAAATGTTGAAACTCTCTAGATCCACAGTGCTAAGGTATGTTAAAATATATGTAGTATTAACCATTGCGTTTGCAAGTTGTGTGTGTTAGGTCAATTATGTTGGCCTACGAAATGTGTTTACAACATTTGTTAATAACTTGATAACGTCGTCGAACGTTGTCTACGTGTCTTTTTAACATTTTTTGGGTAATTATTAAGTTTAGGGGCTTTTCTGTAAAAAGTAAGACTAATTCACGGAAAATGGTATATTTCCACTCTACTAATGATGCAGAACACGAATATACGAGGGGCATTAACGTCCGACTAATTTCGTAATATGTGCCCACCTAACCTAACAGAACCTAACCCCACGATGGGTGAATCACTATTTCACATTTTTAAACTAACCTAGGATTGTTGGGTTTTACACTAACCTGGGATTTTTGGATTTTACACTAACCTAGGATTGTAGGGTTATGTAGACTCAAATGTGAGTGTATGAATCACCTAACCAAAAGGTGGTATTACAATGTGTAATTAAAAATAAAAACTACTTTGTGTTGGAATTTGTGTACCCCTGCGAGGGATTCTTCATAAACAACCCAATATATACAGTGGAAATTTATTATAAAGACAACTGACAATGGTAAGGAAAATTGCCTCTGTAGTGAGTTTGTTATAGCCAATTAATTTTATATAGGTTATGGAGAGATGGTGCATTTTAAGATTGAAGCAACTGCTTGTTTTGTATTTATAAGTTACATTGCGGCGTTAATTGCTATTGAATTGTTATACATCACTAAAAAGATTACAGTCGATATAACTGGAACTTCCCCTACTATTAAACATATCTGTATCACTTCACTAAACACGAGAGGACATCGTAATCGATGAAATCAGTCATAATCTTTTAAGTAAACAATTGTGTATTAATGCATTTCCCCAACACCACTGTTCTACAGCCATTGTCTTTTAGTTATTGTAAATTATCAGTGTCATATGTTTCACTTTCAGTGCTACATAGCCAACCTAATTTGCTTAATTTAAAAAGGACCATAATTCAGTTTCTGGGTCAACTACAGTTACTGATACCAAAAATATAGAAGGGTCATGGACAATGCACCATATCACAGCACACAGGTGTGAGCTCCAACCTTTTGTTTTTGAATAAATAAAATGTTTATATTGTTTGTGACATGTTAGATTCTGTGCTAGTCAACACAGGTATCGGGAAAACAGTTATATGTAATATGATAAAAAGTTTAAGAATGTCTAGCACAGTAGTTATAGACATTCTTATCACGTTCGCATTATAGAAGTATCCAATCATACTTTTGGTATCCAATAAATACTACCAAGAACCAAATATTTAAAAGTTTATGTTTTGGAAAGAATTGTGCTTAATTCAGACATTCTATACAACAGACATACTGTTGGCAACATTCAAGGGTAATACATTTTAATTTGTTGTATTGTGTGGTGATTTCAGCTGGAGAAGTTCCCCAACAGTAGCTGGAGGAAGGATGCCATCATCAATTGGCTGCAGGAGCACATCATTCCGTTTGCTGTATCCTTTTTTTTGCAAAATCTTTTTGTGTAGTGTAAAATTGTAGGGTAATGTTGTTGAGCATTGCTTTATAGCATTATATGTAAAGTAGCAGTCTACATCAGAGAGCAGCTATTAAAGAATGTAATTTTTTTTAAATAATTGGTTTCTAGTTTTTGGAGTGAAGATGGATCCATTCATTTCTTTTTTTTATAGTTGCTGCTGTGTTGAGTTGTTTATGTACTTTTTTGTTTTGATCTATGGTAATTCTGCTGCAAAAGGAATCACTACAATCCATTAGTTATTACCGGTACTTCTAACTAACTAATAAATAAATAAACAGTATTTATAAGTACTGCAGCTTATGACTTTAGGATGTTTTAACTTGATGCAAACTGGAGACGTTAGGATACACCATTGTCAGCTTCTTTAATTATTTTAAACAACAGTTCTCCCTAATATTTTGTTTACTGGAGCCACATTTTTTATTTATGTTTAATTTGTTTTTGTCATTTCTTTACAAAATCTGTAGCACACTTATTTTGTTCCTCCTCTAAGCATTTGCTTAGCAACATGTTTCAATTTAATTGTTTGAATATTAGACATTAGTGAAACCAATGTCTTTTCGTATTAGTTTTAAGTTAGATTTTTGTTTGGAAAAATATTTTAAGATAGCAACAGAGGTTAACAGCATTAAATACGGGCCCGGAGCCCAACTAAAACATAAACACAGCGGCCTACCGCCGGCTCAATTATTTGAACAAAGTCTGTCGGGTTGCATTTTTGTTGCAAACCCACTATAAGAGTTATGGGAACTTCGGTTCCTGACCTCGTGACAGCACGGCCATCCGGGAGCTTATGAGAGATTGGCGGTGCCATGTTTATGTTGTTGGATGGACTCCTTGAATGTTGACACATTTCAATGCAAAGTATTGTGCCACATCTATAATATGTAATCAAAGTGAAAGTTTTTCTCCCCCACCCAACCCCCCAGTCAAAATCAAACTTACACACACACGAAACATCAAATTTTTAATACTCACATTTTGGGTTTATATAATGAAATGTTTTTCGCTTGCATCGCATATTATTTTGTGTGAAATTTTCAAGATTAAAAACTTTACGCTAGTGGAATATCTATTAATAATATATACATGACTTTTATAATGGGTACGTGCATGAACGAACACATGTACACACACAGTGGAATGTAAAAATTGCATGTAAACATTGCCATGTGACTGCGACATGGCAGTCACATGGCAATGTTTGTTTACCTTTGGCGGAAGGATACAAAATGGGCTTGAAAGTAGATCTTTAGCAGGGCTTCAAGAAAGTCTCTTCCAGTCGTGAACCAACTATATATTAACAATAGTAGCAGTATCCTTTGTGATAAAGTCAGTTTAGGCCTGTTATTTTGAATGATTAGCCATGTTGTTGATCTAAGGAACTTACATAGGTGTTAAATTACACAAGCTAAACTAGCTAAACTATATGTAAAAATACTGCAACATAATGCGTTTTTTTAAATAAGGTAAAGGTATTAACACGTACATGACATTATAATTGTACAGGTTACAGGTGCAATTATACAACAACCATACATGTGTAAATTTATAGTAAAAAGTAACTTAAATTACAACATGAAAAAGTAAATTTGCCCATGAACATGTTCGGTACTTAACTTCATTGAAATAATGTATAGCTGTGTAAATCTTCATGTACAGTAACACTGTAAAGTAACAATTTTTACCGTTTTTCAGAAAAATGCAAAAAAGTTTTGTAAATTTACACTCTTGCATTAAAGCGGGTACAAACACACCAGTGAGTTGGTTAAAACGCCCAGGATATCCTGTGAGTTTACACCAAGAGCATGTGCATTCTTAAAGGAGGCGTATGTGTCAATATACAGCACACGTGTAAACTATGAGTAAATAAATAGTAAAATACTGTGCCGCAGGGTAAATCGCTGTAAATTCATGTTCTTGAGTACACAGTGCTCAACAACAAATTAACTTTTTAATAATTTTATTTTGTTTGTCATATGCCAAACATTGTTATAAAACTTTCATTAAATATATTTCGTTTATTTTTAAAAGTGATGTGTTTTTATTTTTTTTTAATTATGATTTTGTTTCTGGTATCAGCTAAGTTGAACACTTAGCAGCATTGCCTGATGAAAAGTAGAATTTCGTCATGTTCCAATTGAAACCAGCTTTTTTTAAACCTAATAATAATACGAAATTTTCGTAGATAATGTATGTGGGAGTAAATGTATTAATTACGTAATCGCTTTAAATTTAAATATCTATCCTTCAGCACTTGAGTAGGTCCCCAAACGCGACTTATTTCACTGGGTGACCGCGGGAAGGAATTAGGCTTGCACAGCTCAATCACCTCACGTTTCTGGAGCCTGCTTCTATATTACTTGCATAACCCAGCGGAAATAAGTGTGGCGGGGAAACAAAACGTGTTTCGCGAACGACAGAAGGAATCAAGAAACTTCACGCAACGTTCGATCACATTTAACAGAAATTATGATCGTCTTTCACCATTCGTTCGTTATGGTCTACTGGTTACGTTGTGTGGCAAGTAATAGAAGGGTCCTACGTTCGAAACCGTGTAATTCTGAGAAATTCTCAAATCAGTAGGNTAGAAGGGTCCTACGTTCGAAACCGTGTAATTCTGAGAAATTCTCAAATCAGTAGGAGTTGTCCGAATGTGTGAAATAATGTACAGAATAGTGTTAGTAAAGAAGTATCAGGATTATATATTTTTAAACTCATTATTTTAACATTTGCATTAATGTTCATTAACTCACAACACTGTCTGGTATTTTTTTTTTACATTTACACAGAAAGTGTATAATGACATGGACTGTACAGTGAATTTACTGCAGCATTTCGTGTAAATTTACTGCTACTACACGCATGTTATTTATAAAATATCACGCTAAATATACACTCGCCTTTTAAGAGATGAAAATACCCTTTAAGTAAGTGGATAAACTGCTGCCACTTACATCCAGTGTAAAATTACATGGAATGTTTTCAGTGTATTTGTCTGAACGAAACCTGGATGTTTTGTTATGCCGTAGTTCTCTATACATGTCTCCCTTCAATTTCTTCTTCATGTAAAGTTTTCTTTTGTTGGAGAAGGAATACTCAAGCTGATTTAATTGTAGAATTTTGAAACAGTTCTTCGGTGAAACAAATTAGTTTTCTACCTAGTTTTAGATAGGTATCTTAAATACTTAGAGAAATGATTTCAATCCATAGTCCATTTACAGTTACTTCCAACTTTCCTGAAGCCCTGCTAAAGTTCTACTTCCAGGATATTCCTCCGCCTCATGCAAACAAAACTTAATAAAATCTAGAAAATTGTACCAAATGGACAACACACCGCGTTCGTGCGCGTTCACTGAAATAATATTTTGCATAAGAACTGTTTATTACTAGGCATTGCCAACACAACGATTTTCTCTATGTTTTATATATATTAAATATAATTTAAATATTATGATTTATAGCTATAATATAATCAGTTTAACAAAAAAATTATACAATTTTATGTTAACGGAAGTAAATAAAACTCTTCTGATACATGACATTTTTATGAAACAACCGAACACGTCATACTTGGTGTTATTATTTTAATGTTTGATTAAAAAAGTGTAAAGAAACTGCGAATACACTATAGCATGGTTTATCAGCAACCTGCGGCAAGAAACTCCGAAGAATCGCCGAATCAAAAATTTATTTGTATATCACAATTGTCAGGGCCAGTTTTTTATCAACAAGAATCAATAGATAAGGAAACTACATAACATAAAATAGAAACCATCAACAATATTTTGAATCACTACTTTTAAAATGCTACCACCACAACATTTATGTTTAACATTACAAATTGTCAAGGTTTCAAGCGTGCCATTTGTTTACAGCAGAGGCTAAGTCTAGTGCTTGACGAGCATGGTGTATTATATAGCCAAATGATTGGTACAAAGTTATTAGACATGGTGTTTCACGAGATTCATTTAGGGTGTTTCGTTGCTACCCCACGGTATGCAGTTCGTATTAAAAAAAACTTATGTGGAAGATTTGTCTAACCATGTTTACTGCGACTTTTTACGTGTCTGGCCATCCACTTTCAAAAACGGGGTGTATAACTTTAAATGTCGCGGGAAAGTGGCTTTTGTTCCTAAAATGTTCAGTGTTATATAGGCTGTTAATGGTAAAGTGAGCACTTTTGAAAAGAACCTTTGAAAAATGTCACTGCCCCTAACTGCGTATAAGTCTATTTTAAGCGGTAAACTGATTGTCACGAGCCCAGTAAAGTTGGCAACGATGGAGAGAAAGTAGTTCCATGTGTTAATGCTAAAGTACAAGTGTTAAGTAAACATTCGTGAATACTAGAATATTTTCTTTTACTTTTTGTTTTTTTTAAGTATATAAGTGTAACAACAAAAACATTTGCATAATATCTACGACCTTGACCGACGCACGAATGAAGTGAACAGGCTCATGGTAACGTTACTTGAACATATGGTGGAAGAATACACAATGTGCATACAATTATATCTTAAGCAGGTCTTTCAAAAGTGCTCACTTTACACTGATGAGCCTATACCTAAATAAAGTAGGGAGTAGAATAACTCAGAGTGACTCGGAAAAACCGCGCACACAACCTGAACCCGGCACGGGCGTTCTACCACTGCAGCTTGCGAGGGCGTGTATTCGCCGCGGATGGGGTGTGTGTATCGTCGTAATTAACGAGCAGATGATGTTACAGGGGCGGCAGTTGACCCCGGAGGCACTACCGTCAGGGGTGGAAGGTATCAGATGCTCACTTACCCTGGGGAGGGACTAGGGGTGGAAATTCAGTCTCGTAGCCGATGCCGTGTTTTCGGCAGACTCGCATTCGGGTGGAAACACAACGCGACGATATAAACGTCGAGCCCAGGAAATAGGCGAGTGGCTCTTCCAAGTCGCTCTTTCTCTCTTTGTACTCCGATTCCATCGTCAGCCTGGCTTGCTTCCAGCGCCGTGTATATGGATAAGTTGGGATTACGGTACCCGACAGTGGAACATCTAACACTGTCAACTTGCGAGGAAGTTCACTAGTGCCACTTGGAGTGAGACGGACGGCAACGCTGCGTATTTGAAACTACAGTAATTATGTTCTGCATACTAATGTGAACGCAGTTTCTGTCGAATTTATCCTTCTCGCTGCAATAGAAGATTATTGTTCACAATGGCAGCTGATCACTTACCTGCATGTATGAATAATATTCTAGAAAGTAACACTTTTGCAATGACTTCTCGAATAGCGCCTACGTCACGTTGCTCTGAAAAATTAACCGCAAAACTTTCATTTTTGTTTTGACAGAGCATTTCTTCGCATACAACAGACGTAATAAATCTGTTAGAGCGAAGGTTGTATGAATTTAAGGAAATTTGACGACATCTGTTTAAGATTCTCTTCTGAATATATTTCCAATAACCACATCTCTCGCAAAATTCCAACCAACAACTCACAGCACCAAAGTTCACGCGTAAAGATATTGTTCGGAAATATATGTTGTGTGTGTATATATATATATTACAATAGTTCATTTTATTACGAGGAGTAAGGGATCTCTAAGATTTTAATTTTTCGTTCGCCATAAATTAAAATGCGTAAAACTAGGCAGTTGCAGATATTTTAATATGCATGTGAGGAAGATTAAGTCAAATGCAAAAAATGCCCCCCAAAGTCACAGTGACATTTTAACAAAGTGAATGCCTGAAGTTTTATTCCCATAAACATAAGAACACGAAAATTTAACTCGCTTACACAAAAACAAAATTATCATCCAAGGACATGTACCCATTTTATTTATAAGTCTTACGATAAATCAACAAAATTTAGTCCCTTGACGAATTATACTTTTACCATGAGGTGTGGCACCAGAGTTTTAGTTTTAAACGTGCCTACCAACCATAACAGCATGAGTTGGAGTCCTTCGTTATGGCTGTGTGTGACATTCTGAACGTAAATATGACGAAGTAGCTCGGATGCAAGCAGTTTGCAAGGAACATGATGGCGGTAATGAGGAGGGCCCTCGTGTCCGATTGGCTACTGTTTGCGTACTGCGAAGTNATGCGTAAAACTAGGCAGTTGCAGATATTTTAATATGCATGTGAGGAAGATTAAGTCAAATGCAAAAAATGCCCCCAAAGTCACAGTGACATTTTAACAAAGGGAATGCTGGAAGTTTTATTCACATAAACATAAGTACACGAAAATTTATCTCCCTTACACAAAAACAAAATTATCATCCAAGGACAAGTACCCCTTTTATGTATAAGTCTTACGATAAGTAATCAAAATTTAGTCTCTTGACGAATTATATTTTCACCATGAGGTGTGGCACCAGAGTTTTAGTTTTATACGTGCCTACCAACCATAACAGCATGAGTTGGAGTCCTTCGTTATGGCTGTGTGTGACATTCTGAACGTAAATATGACGAAGCAGCTCGAATGCAAGCCGTTTGCAAGGAACATGATGGCGGTAATGAGGAGGGCCCTCGTGTCCGATTGGCTACTGTTTGCGTACTGCGAAGTTTTTCTTATTGGCTGGGCTGCCGGCTGGCAAGTAGGACGCCAGGCGCTGATTGGCGTATGGCTTTCCGACATGTTGCTGGCTAGTGACGCCATGTTGGTGGCGTGTGCGGCTGAAGTTCGTCGAACAAGCTGTGCGGCTGAAGTTCGTCGAACAAGCGGCTATTTCGCCTCTGTATCATTAAGTACTCCGTGACAAGGGAGAAATTGACAAGAAGGATGCTAAACTGAAGTACAAAGGGAAAATGCCATAAAAAAGACCAAAGAAGATATGAAAGGAGCAAGCGGCTGAGGGAAGTGAGGAGGAAAGGTGAAGACCGGGAAACGGTGAGAGATTGAGAGTGGCGGAGAGCCAGATGACGATGGAGACATTTTACCAAGCTGGCCCAGTCGCATGCTGGAAACAGTTAAGGATGATGATGATGATTTAGGGATTACGGTTAAGCTATAGCGGGCTCCGAACCACCCGGCTACTCGGTGCTCATAAAGAGAGCCAAGTCGGGTTGCTGGGCTGGAGCCGAGGTCCGGCTTCCATGGGACAGCACAAGCTTGTCTGGCCATCCACTTTCAAAAACGGGGTGTATAACTTTAAATGTCGCGGGAAAGTGGCTTTTGTTCCTAAAATTTTCAGTGTTATATAGGCTGTTCATGGTAAAGTGAGCACTTTTGAAACGAACCTTTGAAAAATGTCACTGCCCCTAACTGCGTATAAGTCTATTTTAAGCGGTAAACTGACTGTCATGAGCCCAGTAAAGTTGGCAACGATGTAGAGAAAGTAGTTCCATGTGTTAATGCTAAAGTACAAGTGTTAAGTAAACATTTGTGAATACTAAAATATTTTCTTTTACTTTTTGTTTTTTTTTAAGTATATAAGTGTAACAACAAAAACATTTCCATAATATCTACGACCTTGACCGACGCACGACTAAAGTGAACAGGCTCATGGTAACGTTACTTGAACATATGGTGGAAGAATACACAATGTGCATACAATTATATCTTAAGCAGGTCTTTCAAAAGTGCTCACTTTACACTGAAGAGCCTATACCTAAATAAAGTAGGGAGTAGAATAACTCAGAGTGACTCGGAAAAACCGCGCACACAACCTGAACCCGGCACGGGCGTTCTACCACTGCAGCTTGCGAGGGCGTGTATTCGCCNTCGGAAAAACCGCGCACACAACCTGAACCCGGCACGGGCGTTCTACCACTGCAGCTTGCGAGGGCGTGTATTCGCCGCGGATGGGGTGTGTGTATCGTCGTAATTAACGAGCAGATGATGTTACAGGGGCGGCAGTTGACCCCGGAGGCACTACCGTCAGGGGTGGAAGGTATCAGATGCTCACTTACCCTGGGGAGGGACTAGGGGTGGAAATTCAGTCTCGTAGCCGATGCCGTGTTTTCGGCAGACTCGCATTCGGGTGGAAACACAACGCGACGANGGGGTGGAAATTCAGTCTCGTAGCCGATGCCGTGTTTTCGGCAGACTCGCATTCGGGTGGAAACACAACGCGACGATATAAACGTCGAGCCCAGGAAATAGGCGAGTAGCTCTTCCAAGTAGCTCTTTCTCTCTTTGTACTCCGATTCCATCGTCAGCCTGGCTTGCTTCCAGCGCCGTGTATATGGATAAGTTGGGATTACAGAACCCGACAGTGGAACATCTAACACTGTCAACTTGCGAGGAAGTTCACTAGTGCCACTTGGAGTGAGACGGACGGCAACGCTGCGTATTTGAAACTACAGTAATTATGTTCTGCATACGAATGTGAACGCAGTTTCTGTCGAATTTATCCTTCTCGCTGCAATAGAAGATTATTGTTCACAATGGCAGCTGATCACTTACCTGCATGTATGAATAATATTCTAGAAAGTAGCACTTTTGTAATGACTTCTCGAATAGCGCCTTCGTCACGTTGCTCTGAAAAATTAACCACAAAACTTTAATTTTTGTTTTGACAGAGCATTTCTTCGCATACAACAGACGTAATAAACCTGTTAGAGCGAAGGTTTGTATGAATTTATGGAAATTTGACGACATCTGTTTAAGATTCACTTCTGAATATATTTCCAATAACCACATCTCTCGCAAAATTACAACCAACAACTCACAGAGCACCAAAGTTCACGCGTAAATATATTGTTCGGAAATATATGTGTGTA
>NQII01009814.1:17059-43298 GCA_002778355.1 Clitarchus hookeri | reverse complement strand
AAGTAGAAAGGAAAAGAGTGTTCTGGAAGAAGGAAACCGGCAGATCCGTTTCCGGCATTGAAGGACCACCATGTTGTGACGTCACCAAGCCACCATCTTCGATCTTGGTGACCTTGACACTGACTCTGTACCCGTGACCTTGACCTCGTGAGCGTGACCTTAATAACTTTGAATCCAAAAACATTTTAAAAAATGCTTTCATTGCTAACAAATTATTTGACCAAATTTGTTTGCATTATGAACCATGACCACTATGTTGGATTTCTCTGCCCTTAGGCTTAAACACAAAAATATCCATAAAATTTACAAAATTGTTAAAAAAATTCTTTGAACACATTCGTTTACATTATGGAGCAGAGAGATTTGGGCGTTTCTTAAACACCGAGGTCTTGCGTGCCGATGAGGGTGAAGTGAGGTGAGTATGGAGCAGCGCCGGAATGCAAGGGCAAGGGAAACGGAAGATCATCGAGAAAACCCGCCGACCAGCAGCATCGTCCAGCACGATTCCCACATGCGGATATCCGGGAGCGACCCCGCCGGGAATCGAGCCCGGTTCGCATAGGTGAGAGGCGAGTAGTCTAACCATTACACCACCGCGGAAAGTGTCCAGACCTAGAAAACATCCTCAAAAACATATCTTATCCTCTATAGTAACTCAGGACTGAAGCCCTTTCATAGTGAATCCCGACCAACACGTTAGTTTTCCGTGACCTTGGTATAAACTTAAAATTAAAAAATCACAAAAAATTACATTAATGACCCCTACCACTATGTTGGATTTTTGTGGCCTTGATCCTAGGCGACCTTGAACCCAAAATCATACAGAAAAATCACAAAGAAATTGTATCTGTCAAAATGATTGGGAGAAATTACAATATTGGTAACGACCACCATGTTGGTTTTCCATGAACTTAGTCCTAGGTGACCTTAAACCCGGAAAAATTAACACAATAAAATTACAAAAAAAAAAATGGGAAAAATACACTATTGTTCATGACCGCCATCTTGAATATCCGCGCCTTTGACTCTGACCCCAGGCGAACTTTAATCCAAAAAGTCAAGAAAAACCATAAGAAAACGGGAACATTTTTTAAAAATTAATATAAAATGTGTAATTAAAAAAATAATTCTGAAATATGGGTAATTTTCGAAAAAAATTACCTAAATAATTCTTTACAGACTTGCATCTAGAAGGTCCAGTGTTAGAATCCTGTAAAGATAGAAAAGCACTGATATTTCCGTTACGATGGCAAGCAGATGGCTAGAGTAATAGTGGAGATAGATAGTTAATGTTGTAAATAATACCTGTGCGAATAAATTAAAAATCAAATTTAGTTATTTTATTTTTATTAAGAACCCTAGCCCTCACGAACTTGGGTAAGCCCCTCTGTCATCTTGTAACAATATGAATAAATTTTAAATGTTCTTATATTTGATTAAGATCTCTGTTTCTTTACAAACTTTGCTACGCTCACAGCAAGGTGCTAAAATTTTGCTCTCATTTAACTGTTGTGTTGCAAAAATGTTCTTGGCTACCAGTTTCTACAGAATCATTTGTTAAAATACAATATTATTTGCTGTGTCAGTAAGTATCGGGAAAAAATGCGTGGTTATAGAGCAGGGTATGAACACGAAACAAAATTAGTGTAATACCCAAAAACTTACCGATTGACCTTTTAGTTTTTATTTATGAGATAAACTGGAAAAATATTTACAGGAAGATAACAACTTCGTATTTTCAGTTTTCTTCAGCACTGCCAATTTGGGTGAAGCGAGGTGGAGATGGAGCGAAATTCAATGGTGGGAGAACATGAGTGTTTATCGAAAACCCACCTTTCAACGGCAACGTCCGCCACGTTTCTCCACACGTGAACATTCCGGATAAAATTGCCTATAATCGAACCCGGTGGGAGGCAAGTAAATCTTGATTTCTCCCTTGCAGTAAATGTGATGGATGTTGCCCAGAAAGCACTAAAGAATTGTTTGTAATAGCTACAAAACTGTTTTACTATTTATGTAAGTGTACAGCTGCGGAAAGGGGTGGCAATTCTTTTAATTGCCGGACGGCGAGAAAGGTAAATACATGATTACTTCTGCGTACTAGTAGTAATATTTACAATTACACGGGCTGTTGAATTTGGGACTGATGTTTTAATTAATTGGTATAATAATTGTTTCTGCCGTTGCTCAAATACTTGAAGGGGTCGCAGTGGTGTAGTGGTCAGACTACACGCTTCCTACCGGGCGAACCGAGTTCGTTTCCCGGCGGGATCGCTCCCGGATTTTCGCACATGGGAATAGTGTTTGACGATGCCGTTGTTTGGTGGGTTTTCTCGGGGATCTCCGATTTCCCCCGCCCTTGCGTTCCGGTGCTGCCCCATACTCACCTCACTTCACCCTCATAGGCTCTCAAATCCTCGATGTTAAGAGCCGCCCAAATCTCTCAACTCGAGTTCTTGGAATGTTACTCGCCCCTCAACAGCCGTCACCCGCTGTATAAGATGGCGGGCACTGTACTCGGTCCCCTGTTGGCTGCGCGAAGCACCGGAAACGGATGCTGTGTCAGATCTGCTACCGCGTCCTGTGAACTAGCCTATGCTGTTTGGCCTACTTTCCGATATGTTTGTCTCGCGGCACACATGGCGTCTTTGTAGTCACATCATACAAAATGACACGGAAGTAACGTTAATTCGTGAGTATCGGGCTCCGGACGCACGTCTAGCATGTCTTGCTGCCACATGAACTGCGAAATTTCCGGGTTTCTGCTTGCGAACTTAGAACTTCTTATTCTGAAACCTTGCAAGCGGCTTTTTCCTTTCTTATCACAAGCAGACCAGGTTAATAACGTTGAAGAGTCTAAAATTATCTTCTAGATGTTTAACATAGTACTTCCTCTTCTCGTTGTGATATGAACTAATAGTCTGAAAAGATATGACAAGGGATGTTAATAACATTTCAAAATCGAACCATTTAAATTTAAAATTTTTACTTTTTTCGTACAAACCTCAAAATTTAACAAAATTAATACACGAGGATGCATCTCAAAATAATTACTAATGTTATTAGAATGCCATGAAAAAAAAGGATTTCTTGGACATTTCTTATGTAATTAGCTCTATTTGAAATTTGACGTTTAGGGATAAAATTCACAGCGGATGCATCTTAATATTTACTCTAAAAATAGTACGATTAATGTTGTTTTCGAAATTATTAATTTTTTTCACGTTATCATCGATATTGTGTCATAAAACCATAAAAATATCCTTAAAATCTAGAAAAAAAATGGGTTGTGAACAGCCTTAAGCAGGAGCGACTAACAGTGGACACAGGGTTACAACAGCAACAATCAATAACGCGGAGTCCGAGAATCTTGCACCCTGGCAACTGTTAAGCTTGCAGGATGCTAAAGGCGTTTCTAATAAGCTGAGTGCTAGCTCGGCACCTCAAGCTGTCCATGCCACGTTGACCGAGTGTAGGCTGCTCACGTTAAACTGAGCACTTTTGAAAACCCCTGCTTAAGCTCTACTTCCGTGCACACTGTGTATTCTTTCGCCATATGTCGAAATTAACAGTACGAGCCTCATCACTTTATTCATGCGTCTGTCAAGTGAAATTGTAAAATTATTATAAAAATACGTATTTCACAAATTTTCTAATAATTATACTTGCATGAGTTAAAAAAAATAGGAAACGAAATTATTTCAGTATTCACAAATGGTTGCTTAATACTTTTAATTCAGTGTCAAGACAGGGACTACTTTCCCACCGTCGTTACCAACTTAACTGGACTCCCGCCCACCTGTGTACTCGTTGAAATATACGCAGGTAGGGGCAGTGACATTTTTTCAAAGGTTGATTTCAAAATTGCTCAGTCAATCGTGAACTGTCTATAGACGAACTGCTTTGCCACCACCTGCGCTTGCCACCACTTGACACCGCTATGTATACTGGAAAGACTGCTAATTATCTGCTTCATTATGATGTAATATCACGCCTCCCAAAAAAAGTTTGCGATATAGTATACGTCAGGGACATTTGCCTCGACGCTGCCACAAGCGGATATTAAGAGAGGGATCATCTGCGACCCTACACGAGCGGTGCTCTTACTGTGACAATAGGTGTTCGTAATTTGGTTATCCCTCAAATAAACGTTGATTTTGTGGCAGTAGACTTGACTTTAGTACAGAAGCAGCTTGTATGTGAGTGCGCCTAAAATCCCAGTTCTGTATTTTGGACAGGCAACAGTAATTCATTTTTTGAGAAACATGGTAGGCCTACATTTTTGTAAACCTATGGGGAAAAACTGCTTTGAAGTAATGTTTATTAAAGAATTAGCAAAAATTCGTAAGGGCGAGGTATGGAAAATGTACGCTAACATTTTGCTAAGTGGTTTGACTTAAAATAGCATCCAAGAAAAGAATATAAGTTCCTCGATTTTTTCGAATGCATTTATTGGTTTCATAAATGGTTTAAACGAGTGTTTTCAAATTAATGTCAGTATAAAAAATTATAAATAACGTATAGATATTTATAAATTAGTTTTGTAAATATTATACAATCTTTCCGTTGAGCTGCAAGACAACACGTTACTCCAGTGTCTTGCACGTAGAGGTAGTGAGGAATTTGATACACGTGGCAATGTCGACCTTACCGCTCCTATCTTCGCCACTTCAAACGAGCAATACATCTGTAGAAAAGTAGGGCATTTGAGGCGACTTACTGTGCTGGAAAAGCACTGCATAAGCCCTGCGTCCATAATCTGAAAACGGGTATGCATTATAGCGCTTATCACCGCCCGAAAAAAACATATTACCGATAGATATAAATCGCACAATGAATTCGGTTTTGCGTATTCAGTAAAAAAATATAGCTTTTATCAACTCACGTATAAAAGGTGGGGGGAGGAGGCAGGGATAGTAGGTTAACGGCGCAACCATTTTGCAAAATTCGGCCTGCGCTATAATGTTTTTAGTACGTTAAGCTTCACACAAATTCTGTGGTTATAGCATCCACCCAGGACCGTAGCGGGAATAAATGGCGAAACGGGCGTGCCAGCTGTGCAGTGAGCAGATTCCAATTTCTAACTTTTTTTATTGCGTTTATGACTGTTGAACAGACGAGGCTTCGGTTAAGGTAAGAACAGTTTCAAATGTTTGTACAATCCTTCCGACCACGTTTAAGTGAAACTAGGATATATTCACTTACATTTGGTTGAAAAATAAAATATAAACAAAGTCACATGAAATCACTGAATTTTGATGCAGTTTATAACGAACAGGCGTATTTATTACTCACAAAACAGAACCTTTCGATAATTTTATACTGCCAGTATACAGAGTTAAATTAAAATCGAATACATAGTTTCGTAGATATAGCACAACTAAGCTAAAATTATTTCATAGTCGCCATTAAAAAAATAAGTGTCTGTCACACTTAAAAAATATATACAGTTATGTGGGCTACCACAGCACAACTTCCTTACCATATTTGGTAATAATAGGTTTATTAAATACGGAACACAAATATATGGCTTACCTGGAATTCAAATCAGGAATAACGAGGTATATACTTTAGCAACAACGGTTAAGGAGATCTAATTAGTTTATTTACGAAAGAAACAGACGAGAGTTAGGTAAACAGACAACTTTAAATTCTTACATGATCTGAGTTCAAACCGGCGTGAGCCAGGTTGGTTTCTATTACGTATAGATCAGACAAGTTACATGGCAACAAAACTTCAAATTATGTATTTAGACGGCCAAAACTACCTCAAGATGAGGAACAGTGAACCACATAACAGGACAGCCCGGAAGATGGAAAAGGGTTCAGCGGGGCTAGAAAGCTCTTTGCGAACCAAACTGCGCCATTTTAAATCTCCCTCTCGTGCTGTGGTCAATGCATGTTTACACTTCTATCGCGACGCAAGTGGCTTGTATTCGCCTGCCCTGCTCCCGGAAGTTCACTAAACAAACACGTCGCGGTCGGCGGGCCTAAAGCGCTAGCGCCCACGGCCTAAAGTGCTGAGATCAAAGTCGCTTCAATGCTGAGTTTTAAGAACTGGTGCGACACGTTCAAGAGTATTGGCACGTTTAAGAGTATTGGGACGTTCAAGAATATTGGGACGTTCAAGAGTATTGGGACGTTCAAGAGTATTGGGACGTTTAAGAGTATCGGCACGTTTAAGAGTATTGGGACGTTTAAGAGTATTGGGACGTTTAAGAGTATTGGAACGTTTAAGAGTAATCGCCTGACGTTATTTTTATCTCATTTATCAAATTTAATTTAGTAAAACGTCTAGTTTACTTTATTTTCAAGCTTTATATATAAATAATTTTATTTTTAAGGGCTTAGTTTTTAAGCACTCGTGCATTTAGCNTTACTTTATTTTCAAGCTTTATATATAAATAATTTTATTTTTAAGGGCTTAGTTTTTAAGCACTCGTGCATTTAGCACTCTCCAGTGTCAAGGGCAAGATTCATCGTGATAATTGCAATATGATAAACATTCTTATAGTGTATGCGCAGTATCTTAACAGACTTTTTGAGTCAAACTCTTGAAAAATCAATCCATGTATAACGTGTTTGGTTGTTTCCTGAACATGTCATGTATCACAAGCTTACTATATTTGTGGTAATAAAAAATTATTTATTTTTTGTTAAATTGAAATTTTACATATATTCTATTTATAAATTATAATATTTCATTAAAACTAATATGGATAAAAACAGAGAAAAATATGTGTGTTGGTAATACCTAATAAGATATATATTTCTCGTGCAAAATATTATTAAACTGAGTGCGCACGATTACAGTGCGTGACCCTATGACGTTATTGTCTAGATAGTTTATCTTTGTTTGCAGAGGCGGGGGAATAGCCTGAAAGTTAAACTTTAGCAGGGCTTCAGAAAAGTTGTAAGCAACCATGAGTGGACTATACATCCTCGTCAACATCGCCCGAACCATGATTTTGTGTACATGAGCCCCCTCTTGAAAAATGATCGCTCTACCGTCCCGTACAACATACTAAGCGTTATCGGTGTTGTTATGAATTATGCGGTGTAAACTAGAGTCCGTATGCTCATTTGACTCCTTCCATCTGCCGATAAGGATACTTTTAGCCAAAAGTAAAGGCTCAGTGATGCAGCACCAATCTCCAGTACCGCAGTCGCAAAATGGTAAAAGGCTTTGTATTGTTGTCAGCAACCAATGAAATTACGAATTGCGTTCAGGTAGGTACAGGGAAGTGGGTTACGGCTACCAAATAATAATGTGAAGTTTGCGTATCCGTAGTGATTTTGCAAAAATTATGGAATCTGAGAATAGTAATTTCATAGTAATAAAATTATTCGTAAAATTTACTGCTTGAATATTACAAAGAATAAAGATAAGCTGTTCACAGGAGAGGAGCAAATCTATGTCAGGGCAGAGATGAAGTGAAAAGCCCCACCAGTGAGTAATGACGTTGCGGAGTCTATAACGGCTGACTGACGTTTCGGCGGGCATTGACCCAAAACGGATGTGACGCGAATGGGGAGCTGTTTCCCAGCGCTCAATAGCGTTTGGGCGCTAACCCAAAGGAGGATGTGAGGACGCCAAAAAGCAAGTGATAGGAACCCGGTGTGACTGTCCATTCAACTCAGACTTTAATTTGAATTTACATATGTCAACCAAGAAATTGAACCATTATAAAAAATATCTACTCATAAGAAGAAAATATTTCTTAACCACTACAGACATTAAAAAAAAAAAATTAAAACACAGAATTAAAAATAATATCCTCTACTTTCAATCAAATAGGTATCTGAATACTATCTAAATCTGGATCAGTGACATAAGTCACTGAAATACCTGTCGGCGAGTATCACTTTACATGGTGTTACTAACTGGCGCATCTCATATACTAAATATGAGGTAGACAGATTTCTCGTCTTCTGCGCTTGTACCCAACATTGACCTACCCCACACCAATAAAACTGCAAAAAATTTTTGATCAGTAGTGATGAACTTGTTTGTTTATCTGTATGTTAATTTTCGAAAGACAAGAACTTTTGTATGAATTAAGTATACTTTCACTATTTTGAATTTTATAAAACTTCATTACAAGTTGGTTAGAGGAAGTACACGAACGTCTCAAAGCTCTTGTTTACTAAACAGCGTTATAATCTCAAATCCTATTCACGTCGTATATGTTAGTCGTATTAGTAGTTCAATGTTGGGGCACACAGACTGGTTTTGTGTAGCTAGCGGGATAACTCTATCCCATTTTCACTCCACAGCGCATCTATAGTATGGACTGGGAACCGAACAGTGTCTCGGAGCTGTAGGATACACTGGTATACAGTGAAAATCATAATTAATAATTATTGAGCTGCCACTTATCACCATTGAAGCATCTTATGCTGGTTTCTCTGACGTGGAGGCATTTAACCATTTCCGATCCACATTCTGTTATGGTTTCAGGCATTGCAAAAAAGAAATATTTTGGATAAGGAAAAGATAAAACTGTAGTTTGTGCGGTACTTCATTACATAAGACTTGATTTGTTTTCACAATCAATAAGCTGGATGCCTGGTGTTCGATGATTGTAATATGTGATTATGATACGGAACATTCGTAACTCATAGCAGTGACAGTTTTTAATGTACCAGTTATCCACAGGGAATAATATGCTGACAGCATTGGTCACTGCGCCTTGCTGTCTACACTGTTGGTCACCTATAACCTTTCTGGGCAAACAACTGTGCACAGTGGGGCTGAATGGGTTTAATTTTAGAGTCTACGACTTACTCAGACTTCAGAAATCTACCGTAGAGTTTATATTAAAAATAATCGTTTATCCTCGTTTTGTTATCCTGTGTGGTTTAGTGCTCTCTCTTTTTGTTTTTGTTTTATTTGTTTTGTTAACTTTTGTCGCCGGCATGAACTATGGAGAGAGGATATTTAAATTGGGAACGTTATTCAATAACAACACTGAAATAATTTATTCTCGGTTAACTGAGCATTATCGAATGTACTGCTTGGTTCTTACTTTCTGTCAATTGCGCATTATTCCACTACGTGCCGAAATCATAGACCGAGGAAGAAGCAGAGGCTGATACAAGGAGGGTGAAAAATTTCACCGCACAAAGCTCAACTTTAATACTGGATAATATCGTACTTGATCTCAAGACTACATTTTCTCCTGAAGTCCTTTTTTTTTTTTTACTTCCAGTTTTACATTCAAGAGTTATTGTTGATAAGACTTTGGAAGAAGGAAACGATTTTATTCAGGCATAAAGTTGAATAGAGAAATGTCTCACTGGAAGCAGTTATGAAATCTGAAAAAAGTTCGTGGTGCTGAAATTTCCAAAATAAACTCATCTGCAAAAAAAATTATCACCCTGAAAGTGTCAGCGCAGGGGCGCGTAAGTGGGCACAGGCACTGAAAAAGGTACTATGTATACAGAAAACATCGACGTATTGTACCAGGCCAGGCATGTATTGCAAGAAACAAAACTTACAGGATGCACTTAGTATGGTGTTGGACCACCCGTGGCATGGAAACAGGTGGCGATATGGTCAGGCATTGAGGCATAGAGACTTCGGCTGTTCTCCTGAGGAAGATCCTGCCACAGATGGCACAACTGACCCTCCATATTCGCCGTAGTTGCCGCTGGTCGAAGTTGCCGTCCAGTCTGACACCTAATGTTCTCGATGGGCGAGAGGTTTGGGGACTTTAATGGCTAAATAAGCATTTTAACATCACGAAGGCAGGTCAGAGATATCAGTGCTGTGTGAGGCTGGGCATTATCCTGTTGGAAGATGGGGTTGTCAAGTCGCACCAGGAAGAGGAACGCACATGGTCGCAGAATTTCCTGGACGTATCGCCGCATCATCGGGATTCCTTCAATCACCACCAGTGGGGTACGGGAATCGTAGGAAATGGCACCTTACACCATGACACCTCTCGTTGGGACGGTGTGTGTGCCGCTCTACAATGAACCGTGAACCACGGCGCAAGTCACGTCGTCTCCAGACTCGAATTTGGCTGTCGTCTGACAGACCCGTGATTCATCGCTGAACACCACTCGTCGCCAATCCGCAAGCTGCCATGCTGCCCGTTCCCTGCAGAAGGTCACACGAGGTCGGCGATGCTAATGTCGTAATTGTAGACGTCGTAAGGAACACCGCGAAGGCAGATCCCGCTCTGCTAGTCGACTAGATATGGTACTGGTGGACACAGGCATATCCCCGGCTGCCTTGACATGTCCCTCTATTTGTGCGCAGCGACACCCGTAGAGTGCTTACAGCCTGTCGCACGATGAAACGATCGTCCCTGCAAGTGGTCCGCCTGGGTCGACCCAAGCCTTCTTGATGGGTTTGTGTACCCTCCTGTTCGCACTGCGTCCAACACTTACAGTGTAGGCATAATGCTTCAAGTGGCCGAGCAATGCGCCGAAACGTCCAACCTGTCTCTTGGAGTCCGACGATGCAGCCTCTCTCAAATTCATCCAGCTCAGCAAAGGCTTGTCAAATGCGCCGTAGATACATTCTGCGTGTTCACTGGACTTGGCTCTGTGGTTCACGCTGCTCGCACTGATACTGGGGCCTTATTAGGTATTTTGCATCTTTGAATGATGGAGTGGCATGTATGCCCTCTTGTGGCACATCCGCGCAAGCAAACCTCATTAAACGCAAAAGGAACGCATTTCAGGCTATAGCTATACTATGTGGCAACCTTAGTTGTACTCGCGTGATTCGGCCACGGTGATATTTCTTTTTGCAAATAAGTGTAGTTTTGATGCACTTGTAACTTGTGACAGGGCTACACACAAAATCATTCACACATGGCTTCATATACATGGCACACTTCCTGTCTGCAATGCCAGTCCAGAGAGGACATTCTCTACACCACATAGCACGAAAACATGGCTCCGAACGATGATAGTGGAGGGGAAAATTGAGGGTCTGGCCCTTATTTACGTACATTATGATGTACCAGTCAACCCTTATAATAGTACTACTTCCGTTAAGTTTTCCTAATGACTCATGTAATTATAAAACAAATATTTTGCATTACTTTAACATTACTTTTTTGCACCAAAATTTTGGTCATAGGAAATTAATAAAATTTTCATATCACGTAGGCTTATTTATGTGAACATTTTTGCTAACAAAGAGTTTAAGTCGCGTTATTTCGGCAGCCCTACTTGTAAAATAACCTATATATTGTTGTGGTTTAAATTATTTTGAAGTGAATTTTGTAAGTAGTTGTCATTATCACATCTAATCTAACCTTCGTTGATACCAGGATGAACTAATATACAAGTACTCAAGAAATTCAAGGTGATTTTGAATGCAATATAAATGCTTACAAAGGGAAGTATAGTTATAAATCAATCTACTGTTACTATCAGTCTTATTACGTTTTGTTAGGGAGACTGTAATTTATATTATGGTTTCATAACTTACTAATACTGAGCTACAATAGTCCCACCTTAATTCGAAACGGAAGACGACTTGGACGTGCGATATGGTGGTCGGAAAAGCAGTCTTCTTGGCGGCTCCTTGGTCCATCTTGCTCGACTAAGGTGTTCCGTTGGCTTATATTGTATCTGAGCATCGTGCAATCGTGCCCTGGTTCCCAGTTCGGCTGCGGGAATTTTTGCTGTTTCAACTAGCAGACTTGAGTAATAACGTCCCACTGGAATTTGCTGCCCACTGGCATGATTACACTTCTATGTGAGATGGTGCGTTCAGGCAAACCTTTAAACTAAGGTTTGCCCACGCCATCGTAAAAATATGTTAGGAATCTGAGATTGGTTACTGCGCAACTAACATGGTCTGTCTGCCCTACATTACTTCTACGAGGGAAAATCGACATTGTTGACGATCTAATGACTGGCTATGTAACAATCAAAACACTTATGAGATCACTTTCCTGTCTGTGTGTGTCTGTGTCTCCCCTCTTTAGATTTTTGAACGCATAAACCGAATTTGCCAAACTCGGTACATAAATTGAACTCTGTAAGGATACCTGACTTTTAGAGTTTTCAACCATGCCAGGCACTTACTTTCAAAGTGACGGGCCATTTTAATATTTAGGGTGAAATGTCATATTGGGAACCATTTAACCGATTTAAACCAAATTTTGTATGCTGGCAGAGCGTCATGTAAGCATTACATTTTGAAATGTTTGTTGATGTAAGCCCGCCATTTTGGAATATAGCACCAAATGTAAAAATTAAGATTTTACATTATATCTTGAAAACTATCAAAGAAATTCTCACCCAATTTGGAAAAGGTAATACTAATACTATGAAAGGTCAGGTAAACGTAAGTGATTAAACTTGATGAAGTACTTATTTTCAAAATGGCGCAAATTTTTTTTTTAGCTTTATTTAATATATCTCTACTATGCCATTTAATTAATTTCGACCAAATTTTGTATGCTGAAAGTATTTATTACAAGCATCGTATATGTTTACACATATACCCATTTTTCACCCATTTTTTAAGATAGCACCACATGAATATAAAAAGTTGTTGTCATATCTCGGGAAAACATTAATCGATTCCTACCAAATTTGGCAAACAAGTAGTATTGTGGCAGATTATGTAAAATAGCATATTTTAAGAATGCAAGACACTTATTTTGAAAATGGCAGCTGCATAGATATCATATCTTAAAATACTTTATAGTCGAAACAATGTAATCAATTCCAACTTAATTTTGTATACTGGCAGTATATATTACAACTACACGGACCATTTTTGTCCGCCATTTTGCAAGATATGCCACATGAAAAACTAAAGTTTTTATGTAATATGACTGGAAACAATTAACAGGTTCCTACCAAATATGGCAAACAATTTCCACTGCAGCAGATGGCGTAAACTTCAATGTTCTAAGTAGTTCAGGCACTTATTTTCAAAATGGTGTTTATGTAAACATTTTAGCTCAGTATGTCTTATTATCGTAACAAATTCCTACTTAAATTTGTATGCTGGCAGTATCAATTACAACCATAGAATTTGTTCGTACAGAATCTCGTTTCTATGCCATTTTGTAAGTTAGCCCCACATAAGTTTTTATGTCATATCTCGGGTTGCAATCAACCTATTCTTACCAAACTTGGTAAGGAAGTTGTACTGTGTTATGCCACATAACTGTTTACATATTTTCTAAATGTCAAAGACATTAATTTTTATAATGGCGAGTAAAATTATTTTAGCTTAGTGTGCTAAATATACGAAACTGTGTAATCTATTTTAGCTTAACTCTGTATACTGGCAGTAAATAATCATTGAATGTGTTAATACATAAGTTTTTTGTTCTCCATTTATGATGATCCTCACATGAAAAATATGAATGTTTTATGCTATATATCAGTGACCAATCAAATTATTTTCACCAAATTATTTACTCAAGTAGTGCTCTGTTAGGCCATTTAAACTTGCGTGTTTTAAGTAGCTCAGTCATTTTGAGATTTCTTTATAAATTATTTATTTTCAAAATGATGGCCTGTACATTTTTAAGGTTAGTATACCATAACATTAGAAACATTAGACTGTATAAATTCTAAGTTGAAGTGCGAATCCGACCTCCATAATGCAGTTAATTTCACACTAGTTTATTGTACGACGTTTTCTAGGTTCGAGTCCCGTGTAAGGCACATGTGTATTGGTCATTGTCTCACTACGGTTGCATGTGTTTCTGGTTTCTTCTCTAATGATATTGCTTTCGATGAGACAATTCGTACCTACCAACTCAGCTATTAAGAAATTATTTAAAAATTAATTGCACCCATGTTGAGAAAAGAAGGCTCTTTAGTTATATCAGTAACTTCTTTTTTTCTCTGAGTGGTTCTCACAACTGAGAATTTGCATACATATATTTTCGTGAATATTCACATAAAATTGTTTGTAAAGTAGTATTCCAACTTCATGATTATAACTCGCATTATCTTTAATGCATTTCTGTCATGAAATAACTGTAAATAAATTATTAGGATAGTTTGGCATTTTTTTATTTCAAGGTCATTCAATGTTAATATAGAAGGTTATGGATCAACGTCAAGGTCACTTGGATCCAATATGGTGGTTGGGTGAACTAACAGCATGGCGGCCGGCTGGCGTCTGACGCCTGTGCCGGGTGCCGTTGTGCTAGAACGAAGATAATCATTCTATTTCCTTTATATCTAATCTCTTAATCATCAGTGTTTGCAGGAAATCGAACATTTGTCCTGTCTCGCACCTTTAACTTCCCTCTCACGGGGAACCGGTTACGAAGAAACTCGTTAATCTCACAGCCTTTAACTGAACATTATCTCTGGACGTCATTCCGACAGCGAAGATCCTATCTCGGCGCTGTCTTTAAGTCCTTAAGTGTATCGTCTACCATGACGTGTTTAGTGTTTCCGAGGCCTAGAAGTGAGGGAGCACTAATGACGATCCAGACACACGCGTTTCATGCCTCACTATAGTCTCTACAAAATAGCATACAGGCAAAGCGTTGTTAACTCGTCACTATTACGACATAATCTTATTTTATTAGTTTGTTTGCCGAAGTAAGTTTTACGGTACTGCCAAAGTTACTACAACAGAGAAAAGTGCAAGTTTTCACAATTTTATGTTGGCAGACCAAGCGCATGACGTCACTAGCCTTTATTTTATTTTTATTTTAGAAATGGCACACGTTTTAAAAGAATATTTAAAACCATTATTTAAAGATTTACATGTAGAAGGTCCGGGGTTCGATGACAGGTGAATCGACTAAGCTCCCAACACTACTGACCCTCGCCAAGTCGGCGGCTGGTGTCCATCTCGTCAGATATATATCTCGAGACATATATTAGATACATAATCTCGTCTCGAATATGGTGGGTGGAGTGCATTCGTCAGAATGAGCAAAGGTGAGTGGTAGGAGTGGCTATGTTAATACAATGTGATTGATTGGAATAGGGGGTCAGTCGTCTGCTGGACGTGGTGCTGAGGTAACATCCAGAAATGTAAAATTTCTAATTTTTTTATAAATTGTTAAACTAAATTTAAAAATAGTTTTAAATAAATTTTCTATAAATTTTTACTAAATTGTTATCAATTTTTCGAAGTTTATAATTTTTAAATTATTTTTGGAGAAATTTGTGATTTTTTGGATTTTAGGTTATGCTCATGGAGTCAAGGTCAAAGGTCAAGTTAAAGGTCACTTGGATTCAATATGGTGGTTTGGTGACGTCATAACATGGTGGCTGGTCGGTTCTAGTCACCTGTCCCGTTTAAGCCCAAACGTTCGAAACTGTAATTTTTATAAATTTTTAAAATAAATGTTTTATAATATTTTTATAATTTTTGGAATTTTAAAAAATTAATTTGGAATTTTTTTAGATTTTTTTGCGTTCAAGATCAAAGGTGAACGGAGTCAAGATCAAAGGTCAAGGTGACCGACATTCAAAATGGGGGTCGTAGTCAGTAACGTAATATGCTCGGGAACTTTTATACATTTATTCGATTTTTACCATTTTTTCTCGAGTTTTCGTTTTTAAGATTATTAGGGACAAGGTCACTGGCATCCAACACGGTAGTCGGAGTTATCGATGTAATATTTTCCTCAATTATTATTATTTTATTTTTTTAATTTTTTGGGATTTTTGGAATTTTTTTTGTTTTAAGGTTATTCAAGATTACGGGAATGTGATCAATGTGAAGTTCACGGGTCAATGTCAAGGTCATCTACATTTAACAAGGCTGACGAGGTGGACACCAGACGACCTGACTAGGGTCGTTCGTGTCGGGAGCTTAGGCGATACATTTTTTGGTATTTTTTATTAATTTTTTGGGATTTTCAGGCATTTTTGTTTTAAGTTAATTCAAGGTCAAGGTCGAATATCATGGATCAAGGTCACTTGGATCCAATATGGTGGTTGGGTGCAGTCACAACATGGTGGGCGGCCGGCGCCTGACACCTGTGCCGGGTGCCGTTGTGCCAGAATGCAGATAATCATTCTACTAAAGAAGTCAAGTCATAAAAAACCGATCATTGCCTTTTGTGATCCGTTCGAGAAAGAAATAAACAGTTAATCGCAGGAGACAGTCGTAATATTTCTAAAGAGGAAGTGTATATAGTTTACATGTGCCGAATACGGGCCAGTCATTTACGCCAGTATATGTATATTCCTTTCACGGTTACTTCCAACTTTTCTGAAGCCCTGCTAAAGTTCTACTTCCCGAATACTGCTCCGCCTCATGCAAACAAAGTTTAACCGAGTCTACAAGATTACACCAAATGGATACTGCACCGCATTCGTGCGCACTCAGTTTAATAATATTTTTATAACGGATTTTTACTCATTCTTATAATGTACAGGTAAAATATAAGTGAAAGTTCAATTTAACCAAAGCAAGGTATTTTTATATTGACGCAAGTAAAACATGCTTCTGATACATGCCATATTTATGTAGGAAACTATTAAGCACGTCATTCATAGGTGATTTTGCAAGGGTTTAATTGAAACATGTGAAGAAACCGCGAATAGACTATAACCTCAATTGCATATTGAATTTGTCGTTTGTATTCTCGATTACTGGTTCCGCAAGCAGAAGAGCTGTCAGAGGCTTACACCGCTGACTAGCCCACACTCAATTCAACGCGCGAATAAAGGAACGAAACATACCAACACCGCATGAGAAGAGCAAATGCGGNGACTAGCCCACACTCAATTCAACGCGCGAATAAAGGAACGAAACATACCAACACCGCATGAGAAGAGCAAATGCGGAAAAACACGGTGGATCTATTAAAATTAATCACAGTGAGAATTTATTATTCATATTTTATACCCTACAAAATTTTAAAATTGTGCATAGTTAGCATGCTTGACTACAGTTAAAATTAATTGTTGGTATATTTTGAATAGGATAAAAAATTTCCATATTATTACAATTCTTAAAGTACTCTCGTATATTAGAAGTACTTAATAGTACACGTTTATAGGTATACGTCTCCTAAATGTTAATTGTAGGTATTTTATAAAATATCTGGGTTACAGCGAAAAAAAAACACACCTCGTATTTCCTCGGCAGTTTTCGTACCTGTCATCCGAAGCTACATGAAGCACGGAAGGGTTCCGCATTTCTTTATTACAAATATCAGTTCTATTTCTCGTCATTGCGGACATGTTCCCTTATATTNGACTAGCCCACACTCAATTCAAAGCGCGAATAAAGGAACGAAACATACCAACACCGCATGAGAAGAGCAAATGCGGCAAAACACGGTGGATCTATCAAAATTAATCACAGTGATAATTTATTATTCATATTTTATACCCTACAAAATTTTAAAATTGTGCATAGTTAGCATGCTTGACTACAGTTAAAATTAATTGTTGGTATATTTTGAATAGGATAAAAAATTTCCATATTATTACAATTCTTAAAGTACTCTCGTATATTAGAAGTACTTAATAGTACACGTTTATAGGTATACGTCTCCTAAATGTTAATTGTAGGTATTTTATAAAATATCTGGGTTACAGCGAAAAAAAAANTTTAGGTATTTTATAAAATATCTGGGTTACAGCGAAAAAAAAACACACCTCGTATTTCCTCGGCAGTTTTCGTACCTGTCATCCGAAGCTACATGAAGTACGGAAGGGTTCCGCATTTCTTTATTACAAATATCAGTTCTATTTCTCGTCATTGCGGACATGTTCCCTTATATTNCACGGAAGGGTTCCGCATTTCTTTATTACAAATATCAGTTCTATTTCTCGTCATTGCGGACATGTTCCCTTATATTAACTTAATACTTACATCAATTCTTTGTTAACTCACATAAAATTTCCAACAGTGTAGATGTGCCGGCTCATCTACCGGCTGCGTGCATCAGTGGAAACGGGACTTGCTTCTGATTGGCAATTTCGTGCTGTGGAAGTTTTCTTATTGTGTTGGCCGGTGTCTGGAAAGTTCGTCTCTCGACACTGACGAATGGCTTCCTCCCAGATTACTAGCTCGTGTATTCCCTGCTCGTGAAGATGGAGTTCGGGTTGCGAGAAGTAATTACACTTATGTGTGCTTGACTGTCTGATAACTTGTTTGGACGTAAACGACTCAAAAATTACTGCAACATTTATATACTTCAAGCCAGAAACGTGAGGGTGTGTAATCAATTCGCGGTATATTCACACTTTTTGAATCAAACCTTTGAAAAATCACCCCATGTATGTCGTGTTTAGTTGTTTCTTAAATACCGGGTGAGTATAAAAATATATACAAACTTTGAAGGTCTATAATATCAAAACCAAACAACCTACAACCTTAGTTGACCAATCAAATGAACTGTGGAACTGTGAAGTTTGTTTACCATATCTTTATAAATGTTCCATGTTACCACCACGAGCGGCCCGAACGACATCTACGCGATAATCAAAATCGTTCCACACTCATGTCAGCATGACCGGTGTTACGGTTTGGATGGCGTCCGTAATTCCCGTTTTGGGGTCGTCAAAGTTAGCCGGTAATGGTGGACGAAACACTTGATTCTTTATGTACCCCCATAGAAAAAATCGCACGTTGTAAAATCCGGTCTTCTTGGGGGCCAGTAACGAAGAGCCTGGTCACCAGCTGCTCCTCGACCAATCCAGCGTTGCGGCAACGTCTCGTTCAGGTATCCGCGAACAGCTAGGTGCCAATGGGGTGGCGCACCATCCTGCTGGAAAATGAAGTCCTCCGCTGCCTCTTCTAACTGAGGAAACAACCACTCTGTAAGCATGTCCAAATAAGGGATTCCAATAGCAGCGGGCTCGTGAAAAAATAAAGGGCCGAAAACAGTGTCTTTGGACACAGCGCAAAACACGTTCACTTTGGGGGAAGCGCGCTCGTGTTCGGTGGTTTCATGTGGTTGCTCCTGACCCCATCCGCACGTTATGTCTGTTCACCTTACCATGTGTATGGAACGTCGCTTCATCGCTAAAAATCAGCTTGGACATGAAGGCATCGCCTACCTCGTTCTGGGTAAGAACGAACGCGCAGAAATCACGTATCAGTTCTTTATACCTTTTGGTAAGAGCCTGTACATGCTGTAACCTGTATGGTTTGTACAACAATCGCTTTCGCAACACTGTTCATACCGTAAAAGCAGACATGCTGACAAGAGCGTGGAACGAGTTTGATTATCGCGTAGATGTCGTTAGGGCCGCTCATGGTGGTCACATTGAACATTTATGAATGTATGGTAAACAAACGTCACGGTTCCACGGTTCATTTGATTGGTCAACCAAGGTTGTAGGTTGTTTGATATTTATATTATAGACTTTCAAAGCTGGGGTATTCTTTTATACTCATCCTGTACATCACGTATCACAAGCTTTTCATACTTCTGTTAACATAAAAATACCTTATTTTTGGTTACATTTAGCTTTTACTTATGTTTTATATATAAATTATAATATTTACTTTATTGTTAATATGAATAAAATTAGGTAGAAAATAGGTATGTTGGTATATTATAGTAAGAAATAGTTCTTATGCAAAATACTATTACACTGAGCGCTCACGAATGTGGTGAGCTGTCCCTTTGGTGTAATTTTCTAGACTTGGTTAAGCTTTGTTTTCATGAGGCGGAGGAATATACTGGAAGTATAACTTAAGCAGGCCTTCAGAGAAGTTGGAAGTAACCGAGAATGGAATATAGAAACATCGTGAGATGTCTACTTAGGTAAATGTTGGAATCAGGTTTTAATGTTTTATTTCTTTCATGGTGTAAATGGCCGTGCGCATGCGTACCATAAACAAATTNATGTTGGAATCAGGTTTTAATGTTTTATTTCTTTCATGGTGTAAATGGCCGTGCGCATGCGTACCATAAACAAATTCAATTTTGGCAGTAAATGTTTTTCATTTCTTATTATAAAAAAAACAGTTATTTTTATTAGTTTCTGATTATTGGTTTGATACGATTTGTACGAGCGATCAAAACTTATCTCCTTGGTTTCTTGAAATATTCGTAAGAATTGTATAGATATAAAAACAGTAAAATTGTTTCTTTGTATTTAGCTATGGAATAATTTATAGAAATGTGGCTGTGATTTNTTATAGATATAAAAACAGTAAAATTGTTTCTTTGTATTTAGCTATGGAATAATTTATAGAAATGTGGCTGTGATTTGTAATGATAAGCAAATCATACATTTGTGTAATATTTTGCTCTACCCGGTTAAGCTTCAAAGGAGACGAAATACTGAACTTCACAGCAAATAAAGAGAGCACAAACAGTGATTTATTAATATTTTTGACAAATTTATAGTGTCAACCAAATAAGTATACTGGGAGGATGGAGCTATGCTGGCAACACCGTCACAGAAACGCATCTACACGCAACGCTACGACACACACGAAGGATTGAACATATTATTCTGGAAATGGAGTAATAAACTGAATAACTACAAAAATAAATTTACAGAATATTGGATTTCTACTATATAAAAAAAACTACAGTTGTCAGAACTAAATAAAGCATACCAGTTAGTAATTACAAAAAGTGTTCTGAGAAGGGCGGCTACGGTGAGATAGTAAGGCCTCCCAGTCATGTTGTTTAAATAAAAATATGCAAGAGCAGAGCTGCCAAGGAAACACAACTATGTATACACTTTTTCGAGACTTGTGTATTCGGTAGCCGTAATTCGGTAAGAAGGAAGAGATCAGTATCACGGGCAGTGATCACTGTCCTGATTATCTGATCTTGCACATAATAATTACATACAATACAGTAATTTTTTTCTTTGAAGTTTATATATGCACTGGATTTTCCTGATGTTGAGCTTCATGGCATTAACAGCGCATCAGTTTTATACATATTGTGGTTCAAGACGCTTTAAATCTATGGCTCTGAAAATATTCAATGTAATACTATACAATTTTCAATACATTAAGACTGTTACTAATAAAATTGTTAAACAATAAGCGGGTATAATTTTCCTCTTTGTAAATATTGTAAGATGTAATTAGCAATTAAGTAAACTAATATTATTATGATTATAAAATTATATGTAACCTAAATAACTAAAAAACAATTAAGCCCTTTACGAATTTTTATTTAGAATAAATCTAGACAGGGTTTTTACAATTAATAAAGTTTTGAATCGATGTTTTTTAGAACACTAACCAAAAACAGCTTTACAAAAAAAATAATTAAAATGTACAGTTATGTTATTAACATGGTTTGTACCACGTTACATTTTTATATCAGGATTAATAGGAGAACAAAAAATGAAACGCATATGTTCGGTAATTTGGAATTTTCAAGGACATCGATTTACGGATTACTTTACATGGCTACAACATGATCGTGATTACGCGCTGAGGTTGCACAGGGTATGAAATGATGCGACAGGCTTCTCGAGCATCCATTAGGAGGCTGCAGTGTTGACTTCCTGCTGTCACTGCCATTACTGGCGCCCGTATTTCCGAAGTGCTATCTCTACTACCAGCATGCTCTCGTAAAAAGTTTTTACTGCTACTCATGAACGCATGAGCCCCGTAATATGTTGCTGCTCTCTCATTTTTATATCCGCTTGCGTAGTAAAAGCGCTGAAACTAACTCATCGGAGGCGATAATCCCAGCAACATTTTTTTTTCGAGAAGTGCACGCTCCATAAAAATTTGCAAGTCCACTTGCAGTACGCTCTCTTAGTTTTTTTTTTAACTTTGGATTACTAACTTCCCGTGGTATGCTGGAGGGTTAATTGAGGGCGGCGTACATACTAAACGTAACCTTAAACTTACACCGATAAACGGCACGCACATATTTTTCATGCCGGGAATTAAACCAACGAACGTTTGCGTGGTAATCTGGGTGTTTTCATCAACACGCATTTATTTTTAGAAAATAACGAACAAATTATGTTTTTTTTATGTGAGTCTAACTGACGCTCATCTCTTATACTCAATTCATGGTCACAACTTTTCTGAAGAATTATTTTAATTATAGATAGAATATAAGTTTAAGTTCGATTTTACAAAAAATTAGATATTTTTTGTTAACAGAAATATAAAACGCTTGTGATACATGACATATTAAAAAAAAAAAAGCCCACACGCGTCATATACATGAGGTGATTTATCAAAAGTTTGATTTGAAAAGTGCAAAGATACTGTGAATAGACTATAGTTGTCTATTGTTATAAAATTCATGACATAAAATAATAATAATAATAATTTGTAAACAAATAATTCCTTGCCTTTCTAGCTATTGGCCCTCCAAGATTTACATTGTCTCATTATTTTAAAAGCTTATATTTTAAATTTTTCGTAATAGCCGATGAGTTTTCTCGGATACTTGCTCGGCTCTCAAGACCTCGTCGTTAAGAGCCGCCCAAATCTCTCAACTCAACTCGGGATACTAGCATTTATTCCGGTACTACTTTCTGATATTTTTCCAGCCTACGGTCTCATTTTGTGCCATAGCTTCGGGGCCGGCGGTAGCCTAAATGCCACTACTAAAGAGTTTCATAATTTTGGTGAGTAATGTTTGCAATTTTGTTGGCACTATTGAAACAAAGCTGTGCTAGGTCAAACGGGATCGTGTCTCCTGTCTCAGCGGCGTGTGTTGAGCTGTTGCAGGGTGAGCTGTATTTTGCTCTGCGCTATACCTGATCTTTGCTAGTTTGCACATCGGCTACTTAAACGTGGTAGTGCATTTGACGTGGCACCACGTGTGTAATGGGTGCCTCACCGCTCTCTCGTTAGTGGCCGCAGTGTAGTAAGTTTCTCCCGGCTCCACTCTGGTTACTGCCCATAGAAAAACACACATGGCCCATTCATGGTTTAGAGTCGGATCCCAAGCCTGCAAAAATTTGGTCAACAGCTTGCATGCGCCCGGCACCATTGCTGGTTCTGAAGTCGCACAACTCAACTAGCCATACTCTACCCATAACTGACCCATATGCTTACAACAACAATGGACCATCGATGTACTACTTCACAGCCATCAAATGACCTACTCATGGCTACCCATGCTTTCTCCAACAATATATATATAGGTTATGTGAGGTTGTTGCTGGAATACAGGTGAAAAGTCATTTATGGACCATTAGTCGATAACATACTCTCAACCTTCAGTTTAATTTTCATCGACATTACATAAACATGCCATAGATTATTTGTCTGTTGTAAAATATCGTCGACATATATTAATATTTTCGTGATGTGAAACAAAAAACCCTTCAAAATGTATTTTCTCAGGGTAGTTTTAAATTAATTTATTTTTAACTTCTCATTTTAATTATATGTTGTCGTATATGTAAAACATTGCATATGTCAAGTTATTCTATACCATACAAAAATACACAGCAAATACTGTATACTGGAATACAGTTAGTAAGCCATTTATGGGCCATTAGTATTTCACCTACTCTCAACCATCAGTTTCACTTCCATCAACATTCTATCAGTGTGGCATAAATACCACGGAAAATGTCCTCTTACCAGCAGTTAACCATAGCAGGGCCAGTTGTGTAGACCCATAAGTAGACTGGGCCGGCAGTAATCCAGCAATGCCATCAGTAAAAGCACAGATGGCCGACTCTGTCTTGCTGGATGGGGTGGTTCCTGCTGCGTTGCGTGCCTTGAGTGTGTATAGCACTGAGCAAACGCCAGTTTACCTTGCAACAATACACCACACGCTACTGCCTGTCCTACCAAGCTTAACGATTCAGCCCAAAATTATCTTGGCTTAAAAAACTTAGTCTAAAAATTAAATGCCCTGAAATTCCTTTTGTTTAAAATTGCAAGACCAATCACATGGTCACTTGCCCTCAGTCAGATGGTGTGAGCCAATTCGGCCTAATACTCACTTGTTTTAAATGTTGTTTGGCCTTAAAAGCTATTGAAAGTCAGTTTGACTTCACATACATTTCTACTAGTAGGCATTTGGTATAAAAATCTGTCGCAGTAAAATCCATTTGCAGTGTCACTTGATTTTCGCGAAAAATGTTCCACGCATGCTAAGCTACAATATCCTTATGTGTACATCTTTCGTTACTGGCCGTATGTCTTTATGAAAAGACACTGTGGTATAATACCCGGGAATGCACAGCACAGCCGTGAGAGAGCTCGTCGTAATGCTTCGTTACAGCCAAACGTGACCTTGAGCGTTGGAAAAAAACATTTCCTCGTCATCCCTTTTAAAGGGGAGGTATCTCCACCCCCTTGAATTTATGTATATTTCTCCATAACTTAATTCCCAGGTACAACTTTTATAAACCATGCTGATCAAGGCACAGGGAACATTATCAACTATTTCAAAATCCAACTTATTTTCCCACGTAAATTGTTTCACATTTGTAACAGTAATCGAAGGTTATTTAATAATTTATTTCCCACGTCGAAAAATATTTCTAACTAGCTGTGCCCGCAGCTCCACTCGCGTGGACTGCAAAATTATTGTTTAAGTTTTTTTTTTCTTTTTAATAAATTTGCATTTTACTTAGTGTTAATCTTCTCTATACATATTATAAAACTCAACGTCTCGGTGAATTAAATGGTAAAAACATTTATTAGTATTTCTGTGTTATACAGAAACCTTGCTACCGCAAGGTTTTTTTTTTTAGGTCTTTTTATTTTACACAATTCTTTGCTACGCGATATTGTTCCATCTTTAACGGTTTAGACAGCGTAATGCAAGAGAGCGCGCTGGCGGCAAACTTTTTTCCGACTTGATTCACTATTATTGTATGTAAATTTTTTGAGATATTTTTTTTTGCGATAAAAAGTAGCCAATATCACCTTTCCGACCTCCAACTATCTCTGTGCAAAAAATCACGTCGATCCGTTGCGACGTCGTCCCACACTAACCACTTACATTGACGCAGCATTGTACCCCGAGCGCTAATTTTACTAAAAAAAATTTCCTGAGGGAATGAGATATTTTTTCGGGATAAAAAGTAGCCAATGTTACTTCCCAACCCTCCAACTATCTCTGTAAAAAAAATTTACGTCGATCCGTTGCTCCGTTGCGACGTGAAAGAAGGAAAAACAAACAAACAAACACACCTTCGCATTTATAATATTAGTTAGGATATATGAAACCGTAAAAACTTAAATACAATTCTTTTATGTAGTTCTATATATCGTGCCAAATTTTGATGTTTAATGTCCAGTCATAAAGTTCGATTACACAGATTTGTAAGAAAATAATAATAATAATAATAATAAGACGAAAGAGTTACTACCCGAAGTTCTGACTGACTCGGGTGTCGCTAGCCATTAGGGCTGGGAGTCCACTTGCGCTGAAGTCACTTGGCGAGTAAGTTAAGCGTGCTGAAGATCGCTTGGGGGTGCAGTTGGCTGGAAGGAACACTCCCCTGGGTGCAGTGGACGCCTGGGAGGGGTGCCCTGCTGCAGGTCTCGGGGAGCGATATGTATCCGTTAAGAGGGCGGCGGGCGGGGCGGTTCTTCTAGGGGCCTGCAGCGAAGCGATGCTGCCGCCGCTGGTTTATTTATGCGTGGCGAGGCGTTCGCATTCCTCCGCCGCCGGCTAATGTCCCTCCCCCAGGCGGGGGTAACGGCCGAGAGATGCGGCGGCGACCGCCTCTGCACTCGCTGCCAAGGCTCGCTGCTACTACACAAACAAACTCTCTCTCTCTCTCTCTCTCTCTCTCTCTCTCTCTCTCTCTCGTGTGGCTGACTAAAGCTCGGTTCACGATCAATTTGATGAACTTCTGCATTACAACGTGTTCAGGTCGTCCACGGTTAAACGAACATTTCCGATATCGATGTTTGAAAAATGTCAGTGCCCCCTATGGGCTACTCGCGGTAAAGTGAGCACTTTCTGAAGCCCTCTCATCTGGAATGATAGTCAATCAATGTATTTTATTGTAGCCTTAGGCGTTAACTTCCGAGTCCGGTGAAATATATACGCTGTTTTTTATTACTTACATGGCAATATTTATTTCAATAAGTGGTGGAAGGATAATAAAAATGTCTGATAGGAAAAAAGTAAATAGGGGGTTAAAAGTGCTCACATTACCGTGAACAGCCTACACCTGCATGCATGTAGTTCCATTGTTTCACTGATATTTATAAGGCTCTTCCAAGAACTGATTTTGCTTAAATTATTTCTACAGTATTTACTGTAAAAAAAACTAATGGTTCCGTTCTAAATTCAAAACTTATTTTCGCTCTAGTGGTGGCTGTGAAACAACACTATGTACACTGAAGAGCCAAAAAAAAAATGGTACACCTGCCCAATATCGTGTAGGG
>NQII01009814.1:0-17026 GCA_002778355.1 Clitarchus hookeri | reverse complement strand
AAAAAAAAACTGGTACACCTGCCTAATATAGTGTTGGGCCCACCGAGCACGTAGAAGTGCCGCAAGACGACGTGGCATGAACTCGACTAATGTCTGAAGGTATGCAGGAGGCAATTCACACCATAAATCCTGCAGGGTAGTCCACAAATCCAATCTGCGCCAATTTGGAGAGGGTTGCACGTCTGTCACGTTTAATGATTCTCGTCAGTCGTCGTTTGTCCAGTTCTTTTACGATATTTTTCCAGCCGCAGCGATGTCGAAGATGTGATGTTTTACCGGATTCCCGATATTCGCGGTACACTCGTGAAATGGTCGTACGCGAACATCCAAATGTTATCGCTACCTCGGAGATGCTATGTCCCATCTCTCGTGCGCCGACTATAAAACCACGTTCAAACTTACTTAAATCTTGATAACCTGCCATTGTAGCAGCAGTAACCGATCTAGCTGCCGACCGCATCGCGTTACTCTGATTGGTTCCATACCTCTGTTATTTACATCCGCACGTTATGCCAGTTTTTTTTTTGCTCTTCAGTGTATATAGTGTACACGAACATGTCATCGGCTTTGGTTTTCATGAAAACTTATTAGGCACATCCGTAAAACTTACAACCGGACTTCGTATTTAGTCCCTGCATGTGACCGTGCATGTATACATTTAGTTTGTTTACAGAGATCCCAGTGCCAAGACACATCGCAGTAGGCTTCGCATATATACTCCATTCACGGTTACTTCCAACTTTCATATAGCCCTGCTGAAGTTCAACTTTCAGTATATTCCTCCACCTCGCGCAGACAAAGCTAGAAAATTACACCAAAGGGACAACGCACAACATTTGTGCACACTCAGTTTAATAATACTTAGCAGAAGAACTAGTTGTTACTAGGCATTACCAACACACATATTTTCCGACTGGTTTTATTCATATTCGTTATGAATATAATATTACAATTTATAGATTAACTTATAAGTAAATGTTTTTTTCACAAAAATAAAAATATTTTTATGTTAACTGAACTATAAAACGCTTGTGATATCTACATGGCACATTTAGGAAACAGCCAAGCACGTCATATGTGGGGTGATTTTTCAAAGGGTTTATTCAAAAAGTGTGAAGTAACCGTGGAAGGACTACATGTGACGATATCACATGAGAAGTTATTTGTTGGCGGAGTAAAATCTGAAAGGTTGGAGACTTGCGACGTGATTACGCACGCGGTTGTGTGGGTACACCGCATGCTGTTGGTGGGGAGAGGGGGTTAGCCGTGGGCGGGGCTTCAACGGCATTGTGTCTCGCGGCGCCTTTCCTAAATGACGCAAGACAGGAAGATGGATGTAGCAGGCTATTGAAACCGATGGCGCTGCGAAGTTAACCATCCTCACTACCATCCACATATTCCGCGCTACTTTGGTAATTCAAGATGTTTTAAGGCGCTTGCCTACTTGGTGAGGGAACCAGAGTCATACAGTTGGCAGCAATGAAGGAAAAATATTTCCATTTCTTCAAGTTGTTATAAAAGAAGACACTAAATTTGTGGACAATGAATTTTAAAAAAGACAGTACATTTGTGGACAATGAATGTATTTAATTAAATTAATTTTATTGTATGTACGTTTAAATAAGAACTGTTATATAACTAACATGTCTACGTTCCTAAAAATTGCACAGTTTCATTTGATCGCCGCTCAAAATTAGACTATCGTCGGGTCCATGGCATAGATAATTTTACATATTGTCGCTTAGAAAACAATACCGCTTAAGTGACATTAATTATTTTTAAATCCAATATTTGTGTTGATTATACGCAATATTCTAATAGCGTCTGCAACAAAAGTTTAAATTTTATTTAAATAATAATATTTATAACTGGATAATTCAGGATAACTTGACCATTATTTTCATGTAAACCACTGCGTTTGGCGTTACCCGGCATTGTTTCAATAGCGATGAGGGAGCTATCTCGTGAAAAATCGGTGAACTAATTCATCAAGATGGTGGGCAAGGAAAGTAACTAAGCTTGAATACGAACACCTCTTGTTTTATTTTAAAAAATAAAACTTCACTAGAGCAGTGACGATTTGGTAGAAATATGCAAAATTGGCAATAAAAAAAGGTATGTATTAAGCAAGGCTTTAAAAGTGTAAATTAATCGCGAATAGCTTATACAAATTAATTCAACTGCAATATGTTTCCACGTGAGAGGAAACCACATTTCAGGCTAGTGCAAAATAAATCTTTCAATACATATTGAGTATATGTAAAACTATCTCGAAGTCCTTTATCGGCAAATAAACTGTCTCTTTATGCTTCTATAACTTATGTTCTGAGCGAATATCTGCGAAACCTTTACAGGAAAATGCATTGCACTTTGCTACAGAGTTTTTATAGTCAGTAAAATCTTTACTGGCATTGTTCGAAATGTCATAGTCACAGCACGACGAAAAGCCTGCACTCAATTTCATTGCTTTGCCCGTAGCCGTACGTGGGGATCGTGCCGGACCGTGCCACTGGTCAGCGGGTTTTCTCGGGGACCTCCCTTTTCCCCGGTCCGTGTATTCCACCGCTGCTCCATACTCACCTCGCTTCACCCTCGTTGGCTCTCAAGACCTCGATGTTAAGAGCCGCCCAAATCTCTCCACCGCACTTTGTGCGTAGCGGCACTCGACACCCGAATGTCAGTCATCATTAAGCCAATCAAATATATGTTTGTATACGGACAAAAATATATATAGTTGTTCCAACCAAATATTTTGTTAAGAAAACAAAACTTGAAAATAAACAAAATTAATTTTGTTCGTCTAACAAAACACGCGCTTGAATTAACAAAACCTAAGTTTTGGGCCAAAATAAATTACTGTCGATGAAATATTTAGTTGAACCAACAGTATATATTTGCTTGGCCACTCATTTGATTGTTTTCGTTAGAAAATACAGATGCAGAGTTTAATTGTGTTTTTGTGATTGTAGGATAGTGACAGTGTTTGTAATTGCGTTTATTGATGCTCAATAATTATATAGAATATTTATTTGCTGACGTTGTCCAGTATTCGAAGTGTGTATATTTAAAAACATCCATATATCGTAAGTTGTCACTTTAGCTGATTTTGTTACGGCGTAGTGCTTAGGAGCAAACGATCTCATTTGGGCTTCGAACATTTTTTGACCGAAACTGTTTAATGTACGCAGAGCCAAACAAATAATTTATGTTTTGGGGCTACACGAACAAGAAAGTAATTGGGTTTCAAAATCAAAATATTTCACTGCCCCTATACAAACAATTTATTTGGTTGCACCAAACTAACTTTGTTTGATTCAACAAAAAAACTTTTTCCCCGGTGTATGCTCGGTTGTCAACGCGGAATTACGCAGATAACGTTCTCACAAGTGTAATCACAATGTCATTTCCTTCGCCACTTCTGTTCTAAACCACAAGTCAGTTGTGACGGCACAGTACTTTTCGAACTCACGAAGACCCTGTAAATATTACGAGTATTAGATTGTTATAATACATGACGAATGAATTTTATTATGAAAGCTTTTAAGGTTCACTACTTACTCCAGGTTCGTCGAAAACAATGCACGAGTAGGGATAAGAAAGCTGGAACCAATATTAGAAGTTAGTACGTGAATATTAAAAGATTCTGTAGAAGTTCAGTTTGTTTGAGAAACTTGCTTCTGGAGAAATTAGCCACAAAATTAAACATTGGAAAACTTGCAAGCTCTCGTAGTTCACGTCTTGTATTTAACATAAATAACAGTTTTTAAGCAACACTCGTGTAAATAAATAACTGAGACGAATCATCAATGCACCATTCTTTCGAATAGTTAGTTCAATTTAAAACAATTAAGGTAAACAAATACGCTTATATAGGATGATTCTTTAATCATGGGACAGACATTGAGGGGTGGTAGAGCTCACTAAAACAAACCATTATTGTATAGGAATATATGGGCGGAAGTGACGCGTTGAGGCACAAACACAAAAACATAATACATTAACGGAAACATAAAATGTTCATTAGCAGCACACTTAACGAGTGATTCCGTACAGAAAATGATAAAACAGTTGCTGGAAATGCATCCACCAACAGTCACGCATGCTTGGCGACCTCTACATATGGCGTGATTGGCTGACAATGGTGGCGTGCGTGAAATACCCGGCGTATTTGAATCTGTTCACCAATCACTCCACAGACGCTACCAAGCTTGCATTACTGTCGGTGATAGCAATTTTGAGCAATTATTAAAAACGTTGATGTAAAAAAGGCATTTAGCGGCGACGTTGTAAATAAACAGTGTGTTGCATTTCGTGTGTTATTTTTGTGTTTGTGTCTCAACTCGTCACTCCCGCCTATATATTCCAATGCAATCNGTGTGTTGCATTTCGTGTGTTATTTTTGTGTTTGTGTCTCAACTCGTCACTCCCGCCTATATATTCCAATGCAATCATTGTTTGTTTTAGTGAGCTCTACCACCCCTCAACGTTTGTCCCATGATTTTAGAATCATCCTGTATACAACCATTATATATACTGTATTCTTTATACACACTACCAGTGTTAAACATGGAGCAATTATTAGTAGGCAGTCAGTGTATTGAAACAAGCACACTAGATGTCAGTTCGAACTGATGGTTGTGCGAGATGATTCAGACATTAACACCATCAGACACGGCGGTGCGTCACGCAATTGAAGTGACGCAGAAGAAAAGCAGCGACCGAATGCAAGGACGGAGGAAACGGGAGCACCACGAATAAACCTGCCAGCCACCGGCGAAGTCTGCCACATTTCCCCAAGTACGTACAAACATCCGGAAGTAACCCCAGCGTGAGTCGAACCCCGGACACGGGCCGCCCGGGAGGAAGCGGGCGCCGACCACGCGACCACTGCGGCGCCAATGTAAACAACTGGGAGCGACGTCACGTTGGGCTGACCTGCAGAAAGCTGCGGAATCGAACCGCCGATGTGACAGGCCTGTATAATCAGGTCGCGCGCTCGCGTGTACCAGAGTACACTGAAGAGCCAAAAAAACTGGTATAGGCGTGCGTATGCAAATAACAGAGGTATGGAACCAATCACAGTAACNGCCAAAAAAACTGGTATAGGCGTGCGTATGCAAATAACAGAGGTATGGAACCAATCACAGTAACGCGATGCGGTTAGCAGCTAGATCGGTTACTGCGGCTACAAAGTGAGTTTGAACGTGGTGTTATAGTCGGCGCACGAGAGATGGGACATAGCATCTCCGAGGTAGCGATAACATTTGGATGTTCGCGTACGACCATTTCACGAGTGTACCGTGAATATCGGGAATCCGGTAAAACATTACATCTTCGACATCGCTGTGGCCGGAAAAAAATTCGTGAAAGAACGGGACAAACGACCTGACTGCTCTTAGTAATTTGCACTGTCTGCACGTTGGGAAAGACAAATTGGCGCAGATTGGATTTGTACACTGCCCTGCAGGATTCATGGCGTTAATTGCCTCCTGCATACCTTCACTGTAATCAGCTCAGGTACGGTGCAGCAGAACACCGTGAAGACGCACGAGGGGGGGCCCTACACGATATTAGGCATGTGTACCAGTTTTTTTGGCTGTTCAGTTTATAAACTGCAATGGATGCGAAACAATGTANCTACACGATATTAGGCATGTGTACCAGTTTTTTTGGCTGTTCAGTTTATAAACTGCAATGGATGCGAAACAATGTATTAATCAGATTATCATTTAAAAAAAATATTGCCAGAATTTTGAGATTCCTTATTCCGACACAAGGAAAACATGTGAATAAATACATCCAGTAGGCCAAATAAAATTTTTTTTTATTAGAACCGAGAAGACAATACATTCGTTTTCTTTGTAACTGCCTCGTATTTTTTAACACTTTTTAAAAAGAAAGGATGTAAGTAATGGTTGCGCGTAAGTGATGTAGTTTAAAACCCCATTTGGGACTATAAATACAATTCGGGACGTTACTGGGAACGCAAAACATATTTTCAGGCTGGCGTACAAACTCTTACGCGTTGGTTTTTTTTCTTCTCTGAACTGCAGTGCCCTAGAGAAGTAAGCTGGCGCGAAAATAAAATAATGGAGTAGCAAATACCCAGTCAGCGCGTATATTGCAAGGGGGATTTTCTCTGCTATGAGAGAAGTAAAAACAAAATTTACGAGGCATTTTCATGAATTCAGCAGCGGTTATCACAAAACAGTAGCAGTAATTTATTTCTACGGCCATGCCATAATTTACATAATCAGTATGGAGGTACTACACAAATGAGTAATGATCATCTATTCTAACGTTACCGAGCGGTTTTAAAGTATGTGTTGTGAACCTAAGCAATTTACTTATAAAGTAGACTTCTCACTATAGTTTTCAGCCAACTAGAAAATTTCTTGAGTTGCTACAGAAGTAGCAATAGGAAGGGAGACCGGAATAAATTTTAAACATTCGTGTTAGTGAAAAATTAAAATTCCCTATAAAATAAATAAATAGTAAAGAAATAGTTAATCTGGGTTAACATGATGCCTTTTTGTATTTTCGATATCAGTGATATCGTAACACTAAAGAAAACATTTCTAGCAGGGCTAAAGATATGCAGCTATTAGCAAATATCAATTCAGTTCCGTACATGTGGTGTGTGAACAACTGCTACCGAAAATTTCACTCACCCAGAGGATCACTTGTTATTTGCAAGGACGACGAAAATTCCCATCTTGGCGTAGTGTGAAAATAATTTGCTGTAATGATTTTTGTATGGTTACACAGGCCGAATTGCGAAAGTACGAAAATGTACTTGCACATGTAAACTTTCGCATTTTTAGCATTAATTTACATTTTAGTAACCTTACTAAAAAAATCTCGACAAGTATTTTCCAAAAATTGTTTTTAGATAAGCGCAAAAATTGTTATTCTTTGTATTTACGGTTGCAGCAAATTATTCTTGTAGAAACTACGTGACAGGCTTTTACTTTGTTATTTCTGAAATCGTAATGTTTTCCTTTGTATGAAGCCGTCTAAAATGTTAGGCTTCTTTTTGTGTGTGTTATTCGTTAATTTTTTATAAGAAGAATCTGTAAAGCGTCAGGCGGGAGGGGAGGGGGGTTATAAGTAATTTATTCTAATTACTTACAAGAACAAAACCATTTCAAATGAACGTGTACTGATGCAAATGATANTGAAGCCGTCTAAAATGTTAGGCTTCTTTTTGTGTGTGTTATTCGTTAATTTTTTATAAGAAGAATCTGTAAAGCGTCAGGCGGGAGGGGAGGGGNTGTTAGGCTTCTTTTTGTGTGTGTTATTCGTTAATTTTTTATAAGAAGAATCTGTAAAGCGACAGGCGCGAGGGGGGGGCGGTTATAAGTAATTTATTCTAATTACTTACAAGAACAAAACCATTTCAAATGAACGTGTACTGATGCAAATGATATACAAACCGCCAGTAATATTTGCAAATTATTATTTGCAATTTGTTGCTAGATAACAGCAAAAAAAAAAAGTGGCCTTGACACCTGTCACAAATTATTAATTTAACTTTCAATAAGCTTGTAGGATTAAATCCTCTACTGCAGATCTGAACACCAGCACGTTATAAAAATGATAGACAATCTGTGGCTTCACGCCGATGTCACACCAGTCTTCCCGTACACGGCACGAATAAGTAATACACCTCAAACGAGTTGTCAGTAATTCTGCTATTGGTTACTCACGGCTAATTGAGAACTTTTAAAATCAACGTTTAAAAAATGTCACTTCTCCTACCTGCATGCATATCAACGGTCACACCGACTGGCAAGCACCCAGAAAAGTTAGTAATGGAAAAGGGAAAGTAGTTCCATGTCTTAACGGTGAATTAAAAGTGTTAGGTACACGTTTGTGGATACTGAAAAGATTTCTTCTGCTCTCTGTTTTTTAATGCACACAAGTGTAAAAATTGCCACGGATAATCGGCATTAAAGGGAATTCCTTCTTGATGTGTCAATTTTACATAGAACTGTTTCAAAAAAAAAAAAACCTATTTAATGCAATTTTCTCACAGAATATTAGGCTATTAAAAAAAATATATAATTTTTTTTTTTGTAATCTGTTAATTTTCGTGTTTAATATCAGAAAAAATTAATAAATATAAAAATTGACAAGATTTCTTAAGTGCCAGGATTCTTTAAAAAATGTCACCTAGGGTACTTCATGTTTAAAACAATCGTCTTTATAACTGAGGCATTGAGAAGGAATTTCGTTAACAGTGATTCCGCATTTAAACTCTGTGGTTCTAGACTTGATAGACAGAGCCATTACGGACAATAAATATTTGATACCATTTCACTAGCAGCGCCTTTGCTGTGACGAGGGAAATACTTTATCAAAAGTTAGTTATCTAGAAGATATTTACTTCATCAATTGTTACCTATCATTATATTCCATGTAGCTTAACAATATAAGGTTCGTAATTTATATTTAATAAATATAGGCCTATACAATCTTTATTTAGTCTATTCACTGTTTCTTCATACTTTTTGAACCAAACCTTTGAAAATCACCCCATGTATGACGTGTTTGGTTTTTTCCTAATTATATTATATATCACAAGCGTATTATACTTGTGTTAACATAAAAATACCTTTTTTTTCTCGTTAAATTGAACATTTATTTATACGTATTTTATCTATAAATTATAATTTTTAATTTTTTTATTAGAATGAATAAACACAGGGAGAAAATAGGTGTGTTTGTAATGTCTGGTATAAAATAGTTCTTATGAAAAATTGTATTTCATTGAGTGCCCGCGAATGCGGTGCGTTGACACTTTGGTGTAAATTTCTAGACTAGGTTAAGCTTTTTTTACATGAGGCAGAGGAATATCCTGGATGTAGTACTTAAGCAGGGCTTCAGAAAATTGTAAAGTAACCGTGAATGGATATATACGAAATTGTACGTAAATTTATACAAGTTTCAAATTTAAAAAGGTTTTGTTCCAAACAGTATTTTGTGCGTATATGTTTATATGGGAAATCGGATACATAATATATTAAATATTTTGTATAAAGTATATAGGTTAAGCACAGCCTAAAAAATCAAATAAATACAAACGTAGTTAATTTACAACTTTGTTAATATTTCTGGGCGTACGCAAGGAAAAGAACGACTGAAGTCGATAGAAGAGTACCAGAAGGGTGTTGTTGTTTTTGAGATGTTGTAAGTAATTCCTATAGGCCATTCACGGTAAACTGAGTAGTTTTTAAATCCCTGGTCCAGATATACTTATATGCACATAGTGTATCCTTTCGCTATGTGTAAAATTAACATTGCCATGGGCCTGATAACTTTATTGGTGTATCGATAAAGTGAAACTGTGCAATTATTAGAAATATGCATATGTTACAAATATGCTGATTTTTACACTTATTCGTATCTAGAAAAAAAACAGAAAGAAAAATATTTTATTTTAGTATTCACAAATGTTAACCTAGCTTAATTCAACATTAAGACATGGNAAAAAAACAGAAAGAAAAATATTTTATTTTAGTATTCACAAATGTTAACCTAGCTTAATTCAACATTAAGACATGGGACTACTTTCCCTCCATCGTTACCAACTTTACTGGGCCCATGCCAGTCAGTGTACCCGTTATAATACAAGCTGATAAGGGTGGTAACTTTTTCAAACTTTGATTTCGAAAAATCTCAATTAAGCGTGGATAGTCTATGCACGGTGTGTGTTCTCACGGCGGCGACCCCGGCTTTAACTGAGGCGGCGTCCTCTTGGCGTATTGCCGCGGCATCCAGCTCCGAGCCCCTTAATCCTTCCGCCGCTGTTATCTCGCCCCGCCCCTGTAGGAGCGCGCCCACGGCTCCCCCTCCACACCCCCTCATTCCTACCACCGGGGGATGAAATTAATGCGAAACTGCACAGGTTAAGACCTACCACACCCTCAAACCGACCCCTCTCTACCCTCAGGCCGCAATCGATCCGGCGCCGACCCCTGCATCGCCCGAGGACACGCGTGGTAGGTAGTAGGGATGGGCATTATCTAGTGACGAAATTCGAAATATTCTATTATGAAAGATCATTCGAGTGATCGATTATTCGTACTCGTCGTTCGAACGTTTTAAACCGAGCGATCGTCACCTTTCAGTCCTACTCCCCACTACTCGTCACTCGTCACTCGTCACTCATCTCGACTCTAGAGAATCAAGCAGGGAAGGCAGCTAGTGGCGAGTGCCGAGTGATCAATTGATATTTCAATCGCCGTTCAACACTCACTTCGCTACCTTCACAGGAGGGAGGAAAGTGAAAATACACGTGTCGTTCTGAGTTTATCTGTCAGTTATCACACGCAACTTTGTGTTTGCTGGTGCTTTTAAGAACATTTTTTTTTTGTNGCTCCGCCGTGCCAACGACATGCGCTGTTGCCAGTTCTCCATACAAATGAAACTACTGGGGCACAAACAGTCGTTCTGAACACTTCAAATACGGGAGTTATAGTCTGTCCACTGTAATTTACTATCTTTCGGCCAACATTTTTCTGCACTAAAATATTATTTGGTATACTATTAAATTATTTCAGACCAAGCAATTTTATTTTAATTGTGTTTTATTATCATGATAATTCTAATTTAAAGCATAAATCTAATACCTATAATAATAACAGTGGATGAACTATATTCAACATCACTGACAATTTATGGTGATATAATTTATGATTATTTGATAGTATAAGAATCATGAAATAAAGAACAAATAATTATAAAATATAATGTAACACCTGTTTTACTCACACAAATGTATATTACATTTATATACTTTTTTTTTTNTTTTTTTTTTTTTTTTTTTTTTGTTTTACAAGTTATGCTTCAGTCAGACTGTATTATTTACAAAGCCTATGGTTACATATTATGGAATAATAAATGTTGCAACAACAACAATGTTAATTCTGGAAATTACTGTTTACGAACATAATATAATTTACAATTGAACTTATCAATCTTTTTCTTCGAGATCCAGTGTTGCCAATAATATTATGCTTGAATGTATAGTCCTCTTAAAATTAACTTATATGTATATATATAATAAATGGATATTGTTAACCTCTGCTTACTTATGTATGGCAGTTTCATGTAATGAATGAGCAACTCCTAAAAACGAAACTGAACAGTTTCTTAATTTGGTTCATTTTGTGCGGGGCAGAGCAATCTGTTATCGAGCTATCGTTCGATTGTGGAATCTTTCAATTATTTGAATCACTCGATTACTGATCATTCGATTACTTGGATCATTCGATTATGCCCATCTCCAGTGGTGGGTTTCTTCCAGGGGGCGAGGCCCCAACTTTAACCGTTTATCACTTGTTCTTTTTCTTCTGTTTCAACATCCGCGCAGATCCCAGGGGAAGCCACGAGAGGAAGGGATACATCAATCTCGACCGCACTCCCACGCAATAGAAATACAGGCCAGCCACGACGACATTGTAGAAAGTCTTCCTGTCAAATAAAATTAGTGACGAGAAAAAAAATTAGTAATCACGAAACTGCTGGTTGGTAATTGCAGACAGAAGTTCTTGTATTTTCGTCACTATCGAAAGATTTTGTGATGAGTATAAAACTATTTAGAGTTCTCTGCAAAAATAAAAAGCTTTTTTTTGTTCGCGCTTGACTGAGTAGACATACTAAGATTCTCGCCGTGCCATTTGCAAACATCTATGAAATGTACTACAAGTTTATTCCAATATTTTTATTGAGAATAATAAAATACACCCACATTTTGAGCAGAGAATATTTTATGTCCATTCCCATAGAACAAAAATCTTCTATGCAACAAGAAAAAGGATGTTGTAATAGCTAATTTTATTCCAGAAATGTTTGCACGCCCACATATCCACGTGGACATAGATATATAAAGAGATACATACACGTGCATACACACCCGTACACTTATAAAAACAAATTAAAATAATAAACAGCTGTAAATTTACTGTGCAAGAACAGGACAAAACTAATTATTTTGGGCATGTGTAAATATAAATACATACACAGATATGTACTATATATGTGTGTGTCACACATATATATGACATGTCACTCATATGTATGATAAATATTATATATATATATATATATATATATAGAGAGAGAGAGAGAGAGAGCTACTAGAGTAACACTTGGTCATTCAAGCATGCTTTCTTAAAATAGGTGGGTGAAAATTCTCAGCATCTAGCAGTATGTCGACTATTTCTGGAGTAGGAATGGCTGGGTTTCCCAGCTGAAGATGGACAAGGTGGCTCCAAGCTCAGGGGTCCAAAGGTGCAGATGAGATGTGTTCTGGTGAAGTAACACTACAGCATCTATAAAAAAACGTCTCTGTCTGCCCATGATACATTAACACGCAAGATGCTACATCACGAACAACATTAGGTAGTATCAGAGGGAGCCCCTGAAGTTGTTATGATCTCTTTCTACAAAGGATACCCAAGTGAGACAAAAGTTTTCAGAGATAAATTGTCTTGACTACAAAGACCAGCAACACCCTGGTGGGTTTTACAGCACGTCGACTATAGCCGTTTGCATCGTATTTCACAGTACTTGTGAGTGTAACTGAGAATGAGAAACACACGGTTAAAGTGGAATTTGAACTACCAACCATGTTGGTCTCCAATGCCTCCACAAATAGTTCGATCTATCTGAGATGACACCCTCTTAACTGGGTGGTTACAGGAAATACAGCAGTAAAATATGCTGTGACATACAATATCAACACGACATTGTCGAGGGACACTTTTTACATTTGTGCGAGGGGTGGACGTTGTTCAAATACACCTTGCATTCACTGGAAAGTGTAATTCGCTCCTTGTGTTGCTTCTATTAAACATGGGGGCATTTGTACAGTAAATTCGTACTTTTGCATAGTTACACGAAGGATTATGTATAGCCATAAATATATTCTATGAACAGTAAATTTTAGCCAGTCTTAATGCAACCACTCAGAAAGAAAAACAATATTTAGACCGCTATCTAATAACTGTACGAAGGACTCCCTAGTGGCCTATTTGTTGAGACCATCTCCCACTGTGTTTGGATGGGGACGTTCACTTTCCTGCAACGGATAGTTCCAGTGTTGCACCGGAGCTTCCAGAACTTTCAGTGCGGCGACATTTTCAGTCACTATTGTCAGCATCTGTCGCAGCGCGGTGGGCGATTAAGAGCAAACTGTGTGATTTCAGCAGAGCTTCAACGTGCAGAGATGCGATTACTCATTCATTTGAACGTCAATTGGAGAGCAACTTTTTAGCAAGTGAACAGACCAACTTCGATGAACAACCACAAACCTTATTACTCGCTCTGAACTTTGGCAGATCTTCGGAATCGCTACATTGACCTTCCGTGTACAGGTAGCTGCTATTTGTGGGACCTCTGGATCTTTGCAGAGTGATGATACTCTTTCCGCGATATTGTAGTACTGGTCTTCAAAGTTGAACATTCAGGCTGTACATGCCTTTATATTGAAGTTGGGTATGCCGTCAGCTGAAATATCAATTGTGGTTTAACTCGCCTCGAGACTTTTGTATTCCCAGAAAATCTCACACAGTTTCACGAAATAAATTTGTCTTTGAAAGGCACACTTGGCGAGATCTTGCGCATCCTTGAAGCGTCACTTCAGTTAATATCGCTGCTGTAGCATCACCCAATATTCGGTTTATATTTAGACACTTACAACATGTCAATGGACAAACGAATAATCTCAACAAAAAACAAAGAGTTACGTGAATCACGTCAGTAGCGCAGAGAGAAAAAAGGATCATCACAAACTGAGAGGACCACGGATACAGCCCATGCCAAACTCATGCGATGCTTCTCACACAAAATTGCTTAGTTGTAAAAGGTCGATGAGATCAAGTTATTACGAGAACGTGCAATAACATGGAAAACAATTTTCCCGCACTAAACTGCCCAAATTGAACACGGGACCAACGTTCGCTGTTTCTCGCACTTCACAAGTAATTAGTCAATCGAATAAGTTTGTGGACAGTATCCGCCATTTACCAACGCGTAAGTGATCGATGGGCACTGCAAATTCACGACTAATGTACGTAGCCAACGACAAACAAAAAAAAAACTATTGGTCAACAAACTCACGTGCAAAACCGATCCGAAGGACCAAAATGTCTGGGCTAGAGAACANAAAAACTATTGGTCAACAAACTCACGTGCAAAACCGATCCGAAGGACCAAAATGTCTGGGCTAGAGAACAAGGTAAGCTGTTACTATCACTGTTTTGCAATTTGCGTCTTACCAACATGAGAACAAAGCATTTACTTTCGAACAGTGCTGGCCTTTTGCAGACGACGCTACCATCAACAGTGTTGCCTAGTGATGGCGGGAGATTTGAAAAGTTTTAAAGTTCTCACTGTCCCAAACACTATGAAAAAGCTCGGCATTAACAACAGGGTCATGCNCCCAAACACTATGAAAAAGCTCGGCATTAACAACAGGGTCATGCATTCTCTTTAAAAGCCTGGTTGGGATGCCTTTGGTATCTGGAAGCGCGTTTCTTGTCCGGGTCTTCTCCCGGCACTCTGACAGGGATGCGTGGTAGGAGTTATGTTAACATCTGTAGTCGGAGGCAATCCCCCTGGCTACGGGAACGTACTCCGCTGCAGCACGCTTGGCGCTGGTTCTGCTGTAGTTCTGCCGGTGGGGCTGGTCGAAACAGCTGTTATGTGATGTGTTGGCACTATTTCCATTCATGTTATCCGCGATAAACAGAAACACGACTGCGGAAAGTGCTAGTAATGCTTCTCAGTTTTTGTCTCATAGCCTCTCCTAGCTTAAGAGACCCCACTGCCTCCTTGTATATGCTGTTCACGGTAAAGTGAGCACTTTTGAGGCCCTAGTTACTCTTTTTACTATCAGCAATTTTGTTATCCCTCAACCAATTTTTAAAATAAATATTGCCATGTAAGTAATAAACGCAGTGTACATATTTCACCGTACTCGAAAGTTTACATATATTGCTACAATAAAATATTTTTATTGGCTATTATTCCAAATGGGAGGGCTTAAAAAAGTGCTCACTTTACCATGACTAGCCTATAACATCGTCACCTGCCGGTGGCTCCGCTTCATTGAGATATCGCTGCAAGTCTCAAAATGTAATGGTTGGAAAATAAACAAATCCCTTTCAAAATTAATAGTAATCTGTGATGAACAACTAAAAATATTTTTTTAATTATATAAATTGTATATTTATTAAGAAAAAACACTTACCCGATTGAGAGATAATTCCGGTATTACAGCTTTGCGGTAGTGACTTGAAATTTGTTAACTTCCGTTCGCACATTTTATAATACCCGAGTTGTTAAATCTTACATTTTTTGCATTGTGTTCACTGAAAAGTGGGTAAGCAGGATATACAGCAAACGATTCATTATTTTATGTGAAAAGCATTGTTCAACTTGCACATGCTACATGTTTATCCATTACAGTATATAAGACTAAAATAAAATTTAAAACAAATTAATTACATAGTTTTTTTTTTTTTTACATTTTCATATGAAATTACAATTTTACTGTGCTTGGAAAAAGAAAAAAAAAGCAATTAAAAAACGTTACTAAGGACCCAGAAAGTAAAGGTAATAAACTGTTCGAGACGTGCGTAACAAAATATATCAATAAATTATGTTTTTTTAATATACTTAAATACATTTTATATTCAACAATTTAAAAAGTGATGAAATTTATTCTCTGTGTAATAGTGTGGATATCTTCACTTGGCTAGTGGTATTTTTCTATGTTACCTCCCATCTTTATAAGTGAGATAGTGTTTTATTGTTTGTGAATTAGAAAAAAAAAAATGTAACACTATTTTAACATATCGTTATACGAAAAACCACGAAAAATAATTTTGTTTTGCCGAAATTGACGTTACGTGAAATCATAAGTTGAGCAAATATTGCTGCATATATAATCAAATGAACATTTATTTTCTACTTTCCTTGGAAAGCCTGTTAATTTTGCATTGCAGCATCGTTGGTTTCTCAGAAGGCACTACCTTGATTGAATTTGGCAGTATTCTGGTACGCAAGTGTGTTTACGTTCACTAACAAGTTTCTCCTAAAGGTATTTACTTTTGTTGGTTGGATTTTTATACACTGGCAATTACCGTAATTAGGAATGCTTTTAAGCACAACGTAAACACTCGAGGAAACTTAAGTGGTACATTAATAATCACCGTTTCAAGTTATAAAATATAAAGAAGGAAAATAAAATCTTAATGATTTCACACTCAACACTGATCGCTAAAAATTAATACGGCTTTTGTTAGCAAAGTAGCTGATAAAATAACATTATCTATACATTTAAAGCTGAAAATTTTCGCGAACGTTTCAAAAAAGGTTATTTAATTATTTTTACTCGCTAACAACTTCACTTTACGCCTTTCGACTCTCATGTGTACATGTTAACGGTTATATACTAAATCACACATAGGTTACTATTTAAAAGTCAGAGATATCAATGGCTTACTCTGGAATCAAATCGACAAAATTACTGGCCAAAGGCAGTTTATTTAGTTAGAAATGTCGCCATGATTAAAACATTTTAAATGCAAAGTATTAGTAAAGAACGAGTAAGTAACTGGTATTTTTTTTGTCATGGGTTAGGGTAGAATTAGATTGGTTTCCATTGGAGCACCGCAACCAACTGCACAACGAGCAAAACTCATTAAGAAAATAGTACACACACTACCAAAATTGTCATAAAAAGTAGGATCGATGTTGCATAAAAAAGAGGATAATGCACATATTTTGTAATACTGTAAAATATTTTGCTAGAATTTACTTATTTGATTGTAAGAAAAATTGAGCCAATTTTTAATTAGAATTTAAGAGTATGTATATATAAAAAGTGAGAGCCTGTCTTTTCGGAGTGTTTTAGTTTACAGATTGTATAGAAACCGAGATCTTGTTTTAAGGAATTTTTGTAAAATAAAGCGCAGGTAGGGAAATTTGACGGGGTAAGTTGATGAAAAAACCT
>NQII01009813.1:21290-44899 GCA_002778355.1 Clitarchus hookeri | reverse complement strand
AAAAAAAAAAATGGGATCTGAAGCTTTTCAGAAATAATATAAAATATGTTTCATGTTTTGGAACAATTACTTTCATGGTTACTGTTCTGACTGGAAGGCAGCACTGACAAACAACAAAAGTCTGAAATAATTAATATAAATTTATTGCAACTGCTTTGAAAAGTCAATAAACTATATTTTTATCCTCACAAAGACTTACCTGCTTCTCTAAATCAACAAAGAGAATTTGGACTATCTTGAAAAATACACTGACATTNTATCCTCACAAAGACTTACCTGCTTCTCTAAATCAACAAAGAGAATTTGGACTATCTTGAAAAATACACTGACATTGCAATTGTAATTTTTTTGTTGTTCTGTTGTTGGTTTATCTATTCTTTTCTCTGGTTATTTTTGTGGTTCCTGTGTTGTTCGTAGTGTTCAATTATTTGGTTTTATAATCGTACAAGGAATACTTTTTTCTGACCTGTGCTTCATTGTGGTTTTTGTCCTATTTTTGTGTGTGTTTTGAGTTTCTAGTGTTCATCTGTGTCCACTGATACTGTTTTTTTTTATTGTTTTTTAAATTTGTGTGTGGTTTTTGTTGTATTGTCTTTTCTTAGGGTTTACCGTTGTTGTCTGTCCTGTTTTGTAATAAGAAGTTGTTCGCCCGTACTTTTGTCGTTTTAATTATATACATACTTTTTTCTATTGACAAAGAAACAGCTTTTCCTAATTTTCTGCCTCTGGCGTTGAAAAGGTTTCCCCTTTTTTCGTCTTGCTGAGTTCTCTGTGTGTGCAATTTTTATTTATTCTCATGGTTGGCATTGGACAACAGTCCAATCATACCATCATAATAATTGTAATACTTGTTTCAAAAGCTTTCAGTAAGCCTACTGAGAAACTACCAAGTCTGCTCCACTACAATCCTTGCACTTCGAACATACAATATTTCATGATGTGCGCCCATTTTGAAAAATCAACTTGTTTATACCAAGACGCTCAGTTTCATTCTCATTCCAGAGTCTTTGGCCTAGAGGCGTTTTCCAGAAGCTGATCAATGCACAACTTCATATTAAAAATGGATTTTAAATAATTATGCAAGGACTATACTTTTAATAAAACCTATTAATCGAACAAAAATCTTCATTGTCTGTTAAGCAATGCAACCCGATTGCTTAGAAATTTTGGCACTCCGGTTGCTACTGAAACTGAATAGTTCTTTTTGGCTCAATTTGATACGCTGCCTCCATGTATCAAACTGAAGTCACATTTGCCCAAAAATATGTAAATTCATTTTATAGATATATATTTTTAGGAAAATATTGCTGGAAGCCATAAATGAAGTTAAAGCAATGTATTATTACAGTAATTACAATATAACACAATATAAATTACATTAAACATTTGTAGCAGTACACATAGCATAGGCTAATGAACAGGAAATAGTTAATTTGGCATGATTTTTAATAACATACATAATATAATCACTTGTAGACTTATTTATGTAAAGTTTGGTATTTAAGAAATTTGAAATATTTTTCCACCATAAAAATAATTGTTTGTCCACATAGGCTGACAAAAGTTAACACTTTATAGTGACATTAAATTAGCTACAATTACTTAGAAAATTAATGTTACGTACAATTAATGGTTTAATACTCATTAATTAGATTTTATCAGTACAATTTTAAGCTATGATAACCTCAATAACATGTTAAAAAAATGTAAATGCTTACAAGGTATAAAAATTGGCCACCTATAAACATTATTGTATTTTTGTGATTACCGATCTCGGTTCACATATTGTATTTGAAATGAGAAGCAAAGCAATTCCGATTTTGCTACACTCAAGAAAACAAATAATCATAAAGAAAGTGTTTGACAATTAAGAAACAACATACACACATATGTGTGCATATGCACACAGCCATTGTTACGATATATCATAAACTCTTGCAATCTTGAAATTACAGTAAATGTAATTAATTCAAAAGGAAATTGAAGCAATTATTGTTATTGAAATCAGTCTACTGTTTCAGTGTTGGTTCAAAAAACAAGAATGTCCTGTATTAAAATCCAACAAATTAGGTCTCCTACTATTGAAAGACTTTTATGCCAAATTTGNCAAAAACAAGAATGTCCTGTATTAAAATCCAACAAATTAGGTCTCCTACTATTGAAAGACTTTTATGCCAAATTTGGCGGCAATTGGTTCATTACTTCCGAAGATATAATCTAATATATATATATGTATTTTCCATGTTGCACTATCTTACAAAATGACTGACAAAAAGGCTGTGTATTGTCATATTCAATGCTTGTAATAAGTATTGTCAATGTGTCAAAATTTGTTTGAAATGGTTTGGTGATAGNTGTGTATTGTCATATTCAATGCTTGTAATAAGTATTGTCAATGTGTCAAAATTTGTTTGAAATGGTTTGGTGATAGTGCAAATTAAACTAAAATATTTATATAAGACCGCCATTTTGAACACAAGTACCTTACAAATTTCAATCGGATAAGTTTACAGTATTAGGCCTACTAGTAATCCAAATTTGATGGGAACCAGCTAAGTATACTACAGTTTTCAACTTATGGTGTGCCAGCTTGCTTTTTCCATGCGATATTAATTTTCAGAATGGTGCACAAATAATGACATACCTTTCTAAATGCAAAGCGTATATTACGTTCTGTCAATTTCAATAAACAACATTTGGCTTAAATCAGTTGAATTGTTTCTAAGATGTGACATCAAATCATTAATTAACCTAAATGGCCGCTATTTTGTAAAAGTATATTACCAAAAGTCAACTGTCTTGACTAAGTACTATAAGCATACAGGGGTTAGTGAAATTCGATAAACGAGCCAACTGTTCGAACTACTACAAGTGTGCTGAGGTTAATAAAATTAGATGTGTGTTTTAAGAAGTTTTTTTTTTTTGCGAAAAGGGGGGTGGGGGATGTGGTGAACACAGAAAGGTATTTCATAAGCCCGTCTTACCTTCTGAAAAGAGTCTAAAAGAATTTAACCAGCTGACTGAATTAGCATTTTCCTGAACTTAAATTGTGCCGACAAGGTAGCTGAAAATTTTTGTATACCCGTATACAAATTAAACAAAATTCCTAGACTTTTGCACCTTAAAGTAATTGCCTGACAAATTTAAAAAAAATTATGCTTGGTCTTTTTATGTTTAACGAAAAAAGCAATTGGTTAAAATAAAAGTATATTAACTTCGTAGTATGCATAGCACATTTCTGCTTAAACAATATGTCAACATTTTAGTTACATTTTAACAATTTTTTGTACACTTTCCAAAGAAATTTCATGGAAATTGTGTTGCCAAATGAATCCTTAGAGCTACTTATGTTTTTTTCTTGTAAAATTGCCCCTTTTACAATAAAAAAAACATTTGTATTTATTTACAAAGAATTCTTTTGGCAACAATTTTTCCAAGGCTTCATAAAAATACAAAAAAAAATTATTATGTATGTTGCCAATAAAGCATCCACCAATAAACCACACATTGAATGTGCAAAGTTCACATTATGTGACAAATGAATGACTAAACTCCAAGATGTTGTATGCTCTTTTGACTTTGTCATTGGCCGAGAGTTTGTGTGGCACATCCCGAAGGACACTACTTATAACCAGTTATAAATGTTTGATGGTAGAGTGACATTGCAACAAGATTGCACATATGGTTTCATATTAATACCAGAGACCATGGTGACTGAGCGGGTAGACTGCTCACCTCCCACCAAGACGAACCGGGTTCAATCCCTGCCGGGTCATTCCCGGATTTGCGCAAGTGGGAATCGGGTTGGACAATGCAACTGGTAGGCGGGTTTTCTCTGGAATCTCACTTTTCTCCCACCCTTGCATTCTGGCACTGCTCCATTCTCACATCATTTCATCTTCATTGGCTCTCAAGACCTCGTTAAGAGCCGCCCAAATCTCTTAGTCAAGTCAACACATGTACAAACACCAGGAGTCAATGAAATCACTCATTTTGCTTTGATATGTAAAGGACAGTAAATTATATTTCTTGTCACCAAATAATAAGACTAAATTTGCAGGTCTCAAATCATAAGTTGTGAAACTAAATGGCTATAAGGATACATACCGATTTTTTTTGTAATGTATGGTGCAGGTGGTTCTGCAGTACAGGTCTAAACGCTAGACAAATTGCAAAGAACGGGGACATACAATGTCCAAGCACTACACCCTCATGAATCCTTTCAGTATCAGCAACAAAATTCTACATATTGTTTTTTCCTTTATTTATTTGTATTGGATTTATTCATATTTTGCTTGAAAAAAATGGATATAATTATTACTTCTCAAGATGCAAATTATTTAAATGAATTATTATTGTTATTTGTAGGAGTTCCATTTACAGAGGCTAATTACGATGATGGAAGAGTAATGATAAAGTGAACTGAAAAGATTTGGGTGGCTCTTAACATCTAGGTCTTGAGAGCCAATTACGTGAAGTGAGGTGAGCAGGGAGTAGCGCCAGAATGAAAGGACAAGGGAAACGGGAGATCCCCGAGGAAACCTGCCGACCAGTGGCATCGCTTGCCAAGATTCCCACATGCGAAAATCCGGAGTGAACCGGCTGGGGATTGAACCCGGTTTGCCTTGGTGGGAGGATAGTAGTCTAACTGCTCAGCCACCGGGGCCCCAGTAATGATAAAGAATGGAAACAAAATGCACTGATGGGTGAAAGAAATGTTTATAAAAATCTGCAACACCCGCTACGTTTTCTAACTTAGAAGGTGCAGACGCGGACGCACCTGACTTCGAGCCCAAATTACAACAGCGGAAAGCATGTGGTCTAAGCACTAAACTACGGTGATTACATTACATCAGTCAGATCTTCAATGATCCACATTGATAGCATCTTTCTAATAAAAAGTTTTGCCAACTGGAAATTTTTTTTTTTTACTTCAGTTCAGTTCTAAACCGAGTTGAACGACTTTGTACGTAAGCAATTCAAAATGCTCATAAAACCAAATGTGTTTCAATTCAGGAAGGAATTAACCTCCGTTATCAACCACAAAGTTGAACTTTGTACTCTCAACATGGCGAATCTATGAATGTTACTGTTGGAGCAGATATGGACTTTGGTTCATGGCGTGGGAGGGGGCACGGTCTCATCATGGTTTATGTAAGGCCTAGGAAACAATATCAAATCAATCAATTAAAATCAGTAATAAATAAATGATATAATTTAATTTCAGTTTTAAAACATTTGCAGGGCAGATTCAAGTTTATGTAAGGGCTTTCGTGGTGGTCATTTGTTAAGCCATATACAAATATATATAGGTATAGACTTTATACGGTAAAGTGAGCACTTCTGAGGCCCTAGTTACTTTTATTTTGTCATTTTTTAAATCCTTTAACTGCCTTTTTAAATAAATTTGCAGTGTAAGTAATAAAGATAGTGTGTATATTCCACCACACTCTGAAGTTAACTTCTAATAAAGGCTTAAATAAAATATATTTATTGACTATTATTTCAAATGAGAGGACTTTCAAAACTGCTCACTTTACCTTTGCCTATATACATGAAAACCATTACGTGACACAAAATTGTGGAAATGTATAGTGTGACCACGAGTATAAATCAGTTGAGCACACGAGAAAAAGATTTTTTAATTTCTCTGTTATACTTTGCAATCATCGAATTTGTTCCCGTAGAGTTAACTGTGATTTTATGTCCGTTTAGTACCCATCTTAACAAGTTATTTTAGACTCGATTCTTGCTAGTTCCACCTAGAGACAGGTTATGCTACTTATTCTTAATGACTCAAATAAACATTACGAATAATATTCGCGAAATAATTCACTTCAGATGTTAGAAATTTTTTAATTTCTTACTATATAACTTTTTCCCCTTCCCTTCTCAAAATACGACGACAGCTATCACTTAGTTATTACTTGTGAGAAACATTAACTTATTTTATTTTATTTTGGTTATTTAGGTTTTCAACTTTTTCGGGTTGAGACGCAATGAACCCACGGCCAGAGAACTGATGTATATACTCTTGTAGGATTGCCAAATGTTCAGAAATAAAACGAGAACACATATAGGTGATACTGTGTTTTTACGTACCATAAATTACTAACTGTAAAAACGAATGAGACACGTTTGATGACCAAATTTTAGAAAGTAATAAAAGATGTAAATAAAACAAAAATATATTCTAGACATTTATATTTTTTATTTGAATGTGACCAATAGTGTATTAGCATAACTTGATTAGCATAGTGCACACAGGAACAGTGGCTGCCTCTATTGGTTGGTGAGATTAAAATAATAAGTCAAGGCAAACATTTGGTTCGTATAAACCTATGACCATATGCTGCTATCATCATAGCTATTGTATAGCAATATTTGATTTCTGTATTACATTTGATATTTGTGCTTGAAAATACGATTTTTATTTATTTACTTATGGGATTCCAAACGGAACATATGCAATAAAGTTATTAAAACAATAAAAGTGTTCTTTAATATTAATAAACTGTCTCCATAGGATGCTACAATTATTAACAAATTTTGTTAGGTTTTGCAGTTAATCTTAAAAATCAGAAAATTTGTCTTATGTTATCGACAAAAACAGTGCACGGAACAAAATGTGCAAAAACAGAATTGTTCCTTTACCACTCATATTTTCTTGTTTTGAAAATGAAAGAGTATTTTTATGAAATTAAACATCTCCAAATTATTTAAACAAGGGATTTATCATTATCTGCAGTAGGGATGTAATGATTCCACTTTTTTTTATTCTTGTTCTTGATGCAGATACCACTAACTATTCTCTATTCCAAAAATTGCGATTCTTTTAGTTACAGACAATTAATTTACAGAACTAAATACTCTATAGGAGGGCGTTTAATTAAATTTTTTAAACAAGGCCTACATTAGTAGTAGGCCTATTACTAACAAATAATATAACACAAACAGTGGGAGCATATTCATATGAAATACCAAAAAGTTCAAAAGAGGCATATGAGATAATATTAAAAACATACATGTATATTTATAAATATAAATATGTATATGTACACATATATATCGTCCATTTAGTTAATTTTTTAATTATACATTACTTTATGCAGGTGATGTGTACTCAGGGATAGAATGAATTAGGTAGGTTTGATGATTGGATAGAATTCATTAGTTGGATTTGATGATTGAATAGAATGAATTAGGTAGGCATTAATGATTGTTATATTAACAAAATAACAGGTACAACGTGTTGCAGTAGCTATGTTGAATCAGGGGAGCTTGGTGATATATTAAAAGGTTAAAAAGTTGTTATAATAATTATTTTCATATATTAATAAGCTATTATATATTGGTCATATTTATAAGTAACATTTTCACCCTGATCATGGCTTTGAAGGCCGATGTTTTTGGACGTACTAGGGTGCTCGGCACACCCCATCTCCCGACGTCCTGTTGCAGTTTCTCATTGACAAAGACCCCGGTCGCTGCTTATCAGCCATATGTTGACCAGTTGGAGGGGATTCCTTCTGTTGTTAAGGCTATCACTGCTTTGTGTCCCAATTACTGGCGATATGTTTGCATATGTCATCAGGGGAGCTTGATTACATTATCATAACAATACATACATATACGGTAGAATCCCGATAATTCATATTTTCAAGGGGCTGAATGTTAAATATGAATTATTGAGATATTCAAATTAGCGGGATTACCAATAATCAGGAGCAAAAAAAGAAAAAAAAACATAATAACGAGATAAATGCAAATTTGCATTAATATGTAATGATAAACACATGGCTACATATTATGTATACATATGTATATACAAATCAATAATTACATCAATAAAAAACACATTAAAAATGTACGTTTAAAAAAATCTGTAATTTTTTTTGGTGCAAGCCTTGCAGACGGGTATTGTCGATGGCTTTGTCAAGCATGTTCAAAGCAGAAAATACTTCATCGCCAACGTCTGATTTCGCTAAGAAATGGCGCACGTTGTTGATGTATTGTTTAGCCACTTTAGGTGTAATTGTCAGCACATCATCTTCGTCATCACCTTCACCATCAATGTCCTGAGATGGAGCCAAAATTTCGTCATCAGTTAGAATCCCCGCTACCGCTAGGCCATCGTCAAAATGGACGAAATCTTCAAACATTATAGAATTTTCTTCATTTTGAGGAAGACGATTCCAATTCACAGGGCATTCTAAGTCTTGTTCAGTAACTGCTGATGGCAGTTCCACCTTCGTGAATCCACAAGCACGAAAACAGTTTTTTATTGTGCTTTCGCTAACACTTTGCCACGCCTTGTGAGCAATGTTCATGGCTTAAAATAAGGGGATTTTATGATCCTCCCCATCCTCGATGCTGTTAAGGAGCTGCATCACTACTTCCTTGCGGTAAAAGGTTTTGAAGGTTTTAATTATGTCCTGGTCTAGAGGCTGCAGCTTAGTAGTAGTGTTGGCAGGCAAAAACACAACATTAACATGACTGAGCGGTGGGGTATTGTTGTGAGCCGTACAATTATACATGAAAAGTAGAATTTTTCGCTGCCTTTACTCCATATCATCATTCACTGATCGTATCCATTCCTTGAATAATTTGCCCGTCATCCACGCTTTTTTGTTTGCACGATAGGTCATCGGAAAAGTTTTTTTGTTTTTAAAACATCTTGGTTTGGCTGATTTGCCTATCATGAGCGGTCTTAATTTCTCAGATCCATCCATGTTGGCGGCCAACAATATGGTTACACGTTCTCTACTATTTTTTTCCGCCATGACACTTTTCTTCCTTAAAACACATTGATCGGTCGGGGAGACACTTATAAAATAACCCCGTCTCATCGGTATTAAAAATGTTGTTGGGCTCATAAGAATCGATTATTTCTCCCAATTTTATGCTGTGCCTTTTTTTTAAACCTATCAAACCAACCATCACTCTCACGAAAGTCTTTAATTCCCATTTTTTTCTGCAAAAACTTTTACTTTTCTCTTCAAATGTTTCCTCCAACTGGTACATTCGAATTCCGTGCTTGAACAAACCACTTTTTTAAATTCTCTTCTAGTTGTGGATACTCACCAGTCTTAAAGCGCTTTACTTTGCTGTCTGATGTCTGGGAGGCGATTTTGTCCTCGTTCTTCAGAATTGATGTTATTGTGGAAGGAGGAATATTATCACGTTTGGACACGTCAATTTGTTTATCACCACTGTCCACTGTATTAATGATTTCTTTTTTTTTTCTCTAATGGAAAGATACTTATTAGCTCTTTTCGGAAGCATGGCTTAGACCAAACTGACTAACTTTTCACTCATTCTGCTCCTTCCTACCCTCTCATAACCCTAGGCCGGACAGCAAGGCGCCTCTTAGTTCTGGGAATCACAGACATATCGCCTCACAGCCTACTCGGCATCATTACCTGCCCTTCAAACCCTCCTACGTCCCTCAGTACCCTTCCGGTCTGTTTTACCCTGTCCGAATTGCATAAATCTAAAGCTGGTGTACAGTCTAGGGTTAAAAACATTAAGAGTTAACGAGATTTTTAAGTTGTAAATAAGAATTATAAGACGTTTTAATTGAGCTCGAGCACCAAAATAAATACGCATTATCGAGGGGACCGGAATGCCTTGTTTTTTTTTACGAATTAAACGGATTTTCGCAAGGGACCGGCAAGTTTATACGAATTAGCGGGATATACGAATAATCGGGATGCGAAATATCGGGATTTCACTGTATATCTGTACTAATTTTATGAAGTGTACAGTCAAGTAAAAATAAAATAACGTAATTCATTATGTAATTTATAATGTTGATTAGTTTTTATTGTGTTAGTTTTCCAGTTTAATTTATTAAATTTATTGCATCATTTGGAGGAACTGTATTAGCATTATTTGTTAATATTTTAATTTTGAAATTGTCATCTATATTATTTTTTATTACCTCATAAATTAATTTTTAAAAATAAATACCCATAAAAATAAATACCCATAAAAAAAAATATATCTTTATTTTAAATTATTTATAGAAAATTAATTTTATATGGCTTACATATTTTACTTCTTATATCACTTGGCATGTTAGCAATATTAACGGTTTTTAAATTTCCACGAGTGGTTTAAATTCATTTAAAAAAAATTAATTTTGATTATCAAAATTGTCTGCTTAACTCAGATTTGAAAGTGACATTATTTTGAAATTATCTAATTTGTAATTTCTAATGTGAATATTCAATTCATTTTAAAATAATTTTTTATGAAATAATTAAATTTTGTATTTTTTTATTGTAATTATTTAATTCACTTTTAAAAGCATATTTTTTTTAAATATGGAAATTCAGTTTCTCAACATTTTTTTTGCCAATAGAATAGGTATTTTAATTCTGTAATCATTTTTGATTTCATACATTTTTCATCAAGGTTTTTTTATTTTTTTTTTTTAAATTTGTCATTTTGATTACTGATTTCTTAAGTCGTTAATTTTTTTATGCTTAGCATATTCATAAAAATTTATTTTTGGAACATATTTTTTAATTCTATTTTTATTTAATTACTTAAAATATTTATCCCAACAACTGATTAACGGTTTCCTTAGTAAATTTGTAATTTATTAACAAGGAAATCATATTATATCGTTTAGAAAATAGATCTAGTACCATCAAACATAAATGGCCACAAATACTTGAATTCAAATTTTGTACTGTATCATCATTATAATTAATATTATATTAAGTCAAGTCATCTTTAGCTGCTACTTTATATTTTGTTTTATTATTGTATGAATAAATCATTGATTCTGTAGGTATATTTTCACCAAATGAATCAAAATAATAAATATCATTATTCTTTTTATATTAAAAACTCACTGATTTCCAGGATTAGAAGATAAAGTAAAATCTTGTTTTAACATACACAAATAAAGTTTCAACTTTTATATTAAGTACAGTAGAACCCCGCTAGTCTGGCTCTCCTGTTAATCCGACTGGTCAGGAGTGCCATCTGAAGGAGGACAGGCACGAGTGGTGGCCGGCCCATGCACCTGCGCCCTACCCGATTTTCAGTCACTAGCGTAAACAAAAGCTCAGTAGACCTTTGAGTTTTCATGAGTGCTTTTTCGAGCTCTCTTATTCTAACANACAAAAGCTCAGTAGACCTTTGAGTTTTCATGAGTGCATTTTCGAGCTCTCTTATTCGAACGTTTTAGCATGTCCGGCTAACTGCGAGCTTTTATAAACGTTCATTATGGCAACACAGAAACTTAAACATATCACATTGTCTTTGCAGGAGAAATTAGAAGTGCTTGCAAGATTAGACAAAGGAGAATCTCTACAGAAAGTTGCAACTTAAAAAAAACCGAAATCGGAACTTTTAGATAATGCTTTGTGGTTATGGTTTGAGCAAGAAAGAAGAAAAGGAACTCCATTATCTGGCCCAATTTTAAAAGAAAAGGCAGTTACCTTAAATAAAAAATTGGGAGAAGACTACAAATTTACAGCTAGTGAAGGCTGGCTAGGCTGCTGGAAGAAACGCCATGGCATCAGAAATGTAATTGTTTCAGGCGAGAAACTGTCTGCTGATGAAACAGCTTCAACTGGATTTGTTTCTAAGTTTGAGTCTTTGGTCCAGGAAAATAATTTAACTCCTGATCAAGTGTATAACATTGATGAGACAGGGTTACATTATAAGATGCTACCAACAAGAATGCCGGCTGCACAGGGAGAAGCTGTAATTCCGTACTTTGAACGATTCCTGTGGCTGACTATTGCTGCATGTAGCAATGCTAACAGATGTCATAAATTGTCCCTTTTTATAATAGGGAAATCTAAAAAACCAAGGGTTTTTAAAAATATTAATATGTCCTCACTACCGGCTTACTATCAAAATCAAAAATCTGCTTCGATGGACTGCTTCCTTTTCAAAACTTGGTTTTTTGAACAGTTTGTTCCTCAAGTCGAAAAAAATTTAAAAGCTAAAAATCTTCCTTCAAGTGCTATATTGTTGCTGGATAATGCACCATCTCATCCGTCTGAAAATGAACTGGTAAAGGGAGAAATTAAAGCTGTATTTCTTCCTGCTAACGTTACTTCTCTGATCCAACCTATGGATCAAGGTATGTTCGAGTGGCTAAAGAGACGATATCGCCGAAAATATATTGGATCAATATTAGAGAAGATCGAAGAAGGGAGCAATCTCTTTGAAGCTATGAAAACAATAAATATTAAAGATGTCATTTATACGATTGCTGATGCTTGGGCAGAATTAGAAATTTCAACGCTCAAAAAATCTTGGCGGGAACTTTGGCCGACAATGGAGATATAGTATCATCAAAACGACAACGATGACACTCCAGCAATTGTGGAACAAATTCAAATATTACACCCAGAAATTCAATCCACTGACATATGTGCGTGGATAAGCAATGTAGACTCTGATTGTACGGAAGAGGACTTGGATGACGACCAAATCATCTCTGCCATAACACAAACTACAGACGACAGCGAGAAGGACGAAGATGACGATGATAGTGAAGCTCTGCCTGGTCGTGTATCACATGCAGACGCAAAGAAGGCTTTCGACACGGCACTTCAGTACATCGAGCAGAACCCGTCTTCCACNGTAGGCTTTCGACACGTCACTTCAGTACATCGAGCAGAACCCGTCTTCCACACCAATGGATATATTGTGGGTGAAGAAAAGGAGAGAGATTGCAGCAAAATCTAGATTGTCATCATCTAAACAGACGAGCATTACTGATTTCTTTCATCGTTAGTGAATTGTTTTAATTTTGTACACATGTATGTAATTTACATATGCATGTATGTGCGTACTACATTACATACATAATTTTTAAGACCTGTAAATACGTATTTTTTCTGTTGCCATAATTATTTTTTTTATTTTTGTGAATTTTAATTAAAACTAATGTGTAAATAAATATTTTATTTTATACAGTGCATATGTATATTCATAATTTAATGTATGTAAAATGAATTATTTTCTGCCTATAATCCGACTTTTTTGTGTTCCCACGATAATCCGTCCTTTTCAGTGATCCGGCCATGCCGCCGGTCCCGTAAAGGACGGATTAGCGAGGTTCTACTGTAATGAAATTACCATATATTGAAAGTCTTGTTTTTAAACCTTTATAACATGGACTCCATGAAATTTTGGCACAATTAATCATTTTAGTAAATAAATTTTGCGCTGATATAACTGCACTTTGTAAAATATGAAAATGCACAAATTACATTCTGCAAATAAAGTATGTAATGTGTGGTTTGCCAATACACACTGCTTACTTGGATTAAGTTTCCTTTGAAAAAATCGTACCACTTACTTCTTAACAAATAGCAGTGCAGGAAGTTTATTCAAAAGAAGTTTATCTTTTGAAATAAATTATTTCAGTTACACATCCTCTTTACTTTTCCCGCAAGTAGCACTTTAAAATAGCACTCTGTAAAATGCAACGCTCAATGGAAATAATAAACATTTTTGGTGACATGATGGGGGTATAAAGTTTAAGTCTCTGGAGTATAGATTTATTCATAAGATGTCCATGTATTTATTAAAATTAATATTTCATATAAAAATCATTTAGATTTTATGCAGATGATGTTAAAACACTGTTTTCATATATATATATATATATATATAGTCAACTCCTTATTTACTGGGGGTGGCTTAATCGGTTTGCGACTTAATCGTGGAGCCACCAGTTCAAAGTAAAAAAAAATATTGGAGAACTGCCGCCAGTCGCACACCGCTGCTATTAATAACCCACGCGCACGCTGTTAAATATCTGACTGCATTCAAGTGAGGCAGTACTGATTAATTTTAATATTAAGTGTTCTGGTACTATATTTACACATGTTTTTAACAGTGAATATGTGTGAAACTTGCAAGTATTAGGACTTCAGGGAAATTGACAGATAGTACATTTCCATTCATAATAAAAAAGTAGTTCAGTATTAAAACTGGTGTCTGCTCATCAAAAAGGCGAGATGTTGTAGTTTACAGTCGTTCGCATATGCAGAGGCTATTTATAAATTAACAGCGGCACGGAGTATGACTGGATAACAAAATATCACATTAACATAAATATTATTTGCGGCATGACTACTACGCAAACAAAACGTCACGCATGGTTTTAATAAATAAATATCATTTATTTATGCTTTGTTACTGTAGTTGGTAAGCAGTCAACACAAAAACAAATGTCGAGCCGGTATCGGAAACACTTTGCGATTGTAGGCTGAATTCAAATTATTAGCAAGAAGAATCACTTTACACGGAAATATGTTACGTTAAAATATTTATAGAGCTGGCGGAAATTTAAAACTTATAATCCGTTCGCATATTTGCACTTTACACACTTAAAACTTGTAATTTCATGGGGGCGTGGTTTGCAAAGCGAACCGCGCGCACTGGCCAACAAATGGCAGCACGGTCGCCTATTTTGCTGCTGTGTCGTATAAATGTATCTAGCACGTTCTTTTAAAAGTGAATTTTTCATCTCGTGTGGGCTCAAAACAACTCGAGTTTGAAATATATTACATAAAATTATTCTAGAAATATTTGAAAAATACTCTGCAATAGATGTCCAGACTCTTCAATTAATATGAAGCATGTACGTGGCGACATTAGCAGTAAGCACTAGCTACGGCCTATGATAAAGACAAACTAAGCTGAACTATCGCATACGGTGTTCCATTTCGTTTAAACACCTACACATTATTCTAGAACAAAGTTTAATTTGTTACACTAACAACAGCTGTTTTGTAACAATATAAAATCAAATACATAGACATTTTGTCTACAATCTTCCTGCCCACATATTTGTCCGATGTCTGTTGTGCTAATGTAGGCTGTGAAAATAGCCAACGTGCCATTTTATTACAACCGTTCTTGCATCAACTGATATAGAATTTTGTGTATGTTATGATATAATTTATGACATTGCCACACTGGCTGTCAAAAAATTGAATTCTTGTACAACTATATTATTTTTTTACGTAACCTACATGTACAGTATGTAGGCGTAAAGTAAACATTTCCCCCCTCCCCCTTCGTTTTAACCGTGAAATAGGTTATCCATGAACCCTTAACCTGTCATTACCCCGGAAATTATGGAGTTGACTGTATATGTATTTCCATGTATACAATCACTGCTTTCTGTACGTAAGAACTCTTCTTTGAAGGCATAGTTATCGGCCCATTGTATCTCAATATGCCTCAGCATACGTCAGTCTTACCTTCCATCCAGGAGCTGTATTGGGGATAAGAACTTTTATCTGCAACAAGATGGTGCTCTACCCCACTACCGTTGCAATGTCAGGGCATTCTGGATTGAAACACTACCCAGATGTAGGATAGGACGAAGATGTGCTTTTGAGTTTCCACCATGATTACCAGACTGAACACTTCTTGACCCTCAAGGATAATGATTATTGGAAAAAGTCAGGTACACTGGATGCGCTACAAGAAGATATTGAAGCGCCGTGTGCAGCCATAACACTCTGCATATTATAAAACGGCTTGTGCAGTAGTTAGCGTTGACAATGTAGGAATGCTAATGGTGGCCATTTTTGAACATATTCATTAAGTCCAAAATTCGAAGACTTCTCTCAGAAGAATTTTATAGTAAATTTAGAGTATTATTTTTAATGTTATAATGTGTGTATATATTTTTTGGGTCACTATGCATTAATATTCATAACTGTGACCTTTAATTTTTTATCATTATATACATTTTTTAAATTACATATTTTAGTTTTGTGTGGTTATGAAATTGATAAACCTTTCAANTAGTTTTGTGTGGTTATGAAATTGATAAACCTTTCAACTTTGTATTAATATCATTACATTCTAGAAGTTAAATGTATTTTATAAGCATAAAAGAAATTGGGGTGGGGAGGTTATTTGTGTTTATTTTTATTTTATTAACTTATTTCTTTCCATTTATTCTTTATATTTTTTTAAGTACAAAAATAGCTTTAAACTATATTTACACAATGAAAACAATTCCTTTTTCATGCATGCTCTATACATTTTTAAGTTAATTTAAATTGCACTTGTGTTTTGGTTTGACAGCTTCAATATAGTGCATGTAATGATTTGGAGATAATGCATATGTGTGTTATTTTTCAGTTCACGAGAAAACCCTTATCGGTGCACTTGAAATGCTCTCCTTGTGGTGTGCCAAGTTCAGTAACGAAGTTCCAAGCAAAGTTGTAGACTGGTTGAAGGTGGGTGGTCCTTACATTTCTTTATTTCCACCTCTTCTTAAGTACTGTAATATGTGCAGAAAAAGTTTTTGGAGTTTGTTGTAATTTTTTTTTCTCTNTTATTTCCACCTCTTCTTAAGTACTGTAATATGTGCAGAAAAAGTTTTTGGAGTTTGTTGTAATTTTTTTTTCTCTGTGTGTGTGTGTGCATCCTTTAGCATTGGTACGTGTGCATGCGCTCACATGTGTATGCTTCTACGAGCCCATTTTTTTAATAAAGCTGAGTTAAGGCTCTCACCTACATGGCGCTTGAACTGCATTGCAGTGTGTTTTAAATACACNTTATTTCCACCTCTTCTTAAGTACTGTAATATGTGCAGAAAAAGTTTTTGGAGTTTGTTGTAATTTTTTTTTCTCTCTGTGTGTGTGTGTGCATCCTTTAGCATTGGTACGTGTGCATGCGCTCACATGTGTATGCTTCTACGAGCCCATTTTTTTTAATAAAGCTGAGTTAAGGCTCTCACCTACATGGCGCTTGAACTGCATTGCAGTGTGTTTTAAATACACATTTTTCAATGGAAACTATTAAACTTGCATCCAATGTAATGATCTACGAAAAGAAAACACACTTCAGACAGGACTGTTGAGGGCTTTCAAGACATCTTGAACACTATAAACACCATTTCAGAGCACTCCAAAAAGGTTAAATACTGCTTTTTAAAGCATTGTATCTCTGAATATATGCATCTGACACACACAAAGGGCCGTGCATTGAACCTTCCTGCATACTTTCCATCAGTAAAATGATAGTCATAGCTGATCCCATAGGTACATACAGTACGACCAGAACACTGCACGCCAGTTCAGAGCCTTGCGCTTAGCGGCAATAGGGCACTTGATGCATGTGTCAGTGATCGCTCTTATCGCTCCCGTGCTTCTTTGCCTCAAACCAGGAAAAAAGCTGTATTCACAGTAACTTCAAGATTTTTTGAAGCCCTGCTAAAGATCTACTTTCAGGGAGCCGATTATGTATCCTTCCGCTGTATGTAAACAAAACATTGGCATGCGACACCTGTCAAATGTTTTGTAAACAAAAACAGTGCCATGTGGGAACTGTCAAATATTTTGTAAACAAACAGTGCCATGTGGGAACTGTCAAATATTTTGTTAACAGTGTCCATGTGGGAACTACCAAAATTTATTTTTGAAGAGAAGCAATGCCATGTAATCTTAACTGTCACATACTTTAATAAAATTCTCCAAATGTCTAAAAAATGCTAATCAATTTAGCAAAATATTGTAATACATACATAAAGGTAGTAGCACTCAGGTTAAAGATTTCACTGTGATAAATGGCATATTACTCATTCTCTACACAGTACACAAGTACAGTGCATTGCTCTCCTTTTCCCTATATTTCATCCATAGAAATATTACTAATTAAAAATACATTATTCTAAATCAATAAACTCATTATACTTACAGTGGCAAGGTACAGTGAAATCCCGATAGTTGGCATCCCAATTATTCGTATATCCCGCTAATTCGTGCAAATTTGCCAGTTCCTTGAGAAAATCCCATTAATTCGTAAAAAAAAAAAAAAAAATGTATTCTGGTCCCCTCCATAATACGTATTTATTTTGGTGCTCGAGCTCAATTAAAACGTCTTATAATTCTTATTTACAACTTAAAAATCTCGTTAACTCGTAATGTTTTTAACCCTAGACTGTACACCAGCTCTAGATTTATGCAAATCGGGCAGGGTAAAAAAGACCGGAAGGGTACTGAGGGACGTAGGAGGGTTTGAAGGGCAGGTAATGACGCCGAGTAGGCTGTGAGGCGATATGTCTGTGATTCCCAGAACTAAGAGGCGCCTTGCTGTCCGGCCTAGGGTTATGAGAGGGTAGGAAGGAGCAGAATGAGTGAAAAGTTAGTCAGTTTGGTCTAAGCCATGCCTCCGAAAAGAGCTAATAAGTGTCTTTCCATTAGAGAAAAAAAAGAAATCATTAATGCCGTGGACGGTGGTGATAAACAAATTGACGTGTCCAAACATCCAAACGTGATAATGTTCCTCCTTCCACAATAACATCAATTCTGAAGAACAAGGACAAAATCGCCTCCCAGACATTAGAAAGCAAAGTAAAGCGCTTTAAGACTGGTGAGTATCCACAACTAGAAGAGAATTTAAAAAAGTGGTTTGTTCAAGCACGGAATTCGAATGTACCAGTTGGAGGAAACATTTTAGAGAAAAAGCAAAAGTTTTCGCAGTAAAAATGGGAATTTAAGACTCTCGTGAGAGTGATGGTTGGTTTGATAGGTATAAAAAAAGGCACAGCATAAAATTGAAGAAGCTTAGTGGGGAAAGTGCGAGTGTATTGGCCGACGTTTGTTCTGACCGGAAAGACGAATTGGGAGAAATAATTGATTCTTAAGGGCCCAACAACATTTTAGTGCCGATGAGACGGGGTTATTTTATGAGTGTCTCCCCGACTGTTCAATGTGTTTTAAGGAAGAAAAGTGTCATGGCGGAAAAAATAGTAGAGAACGTGTAACCATATTGTTGGCCGCCAACATGGATGGATCTGAGAAATTAAGACAGCTCATGATAGGCAAATCAGCCAAACCAAGATGTTTTAAAAACAAAAAAAAGTTTCCGATGACCTATCGTGCAAACAAAAAAGTGTGGATGACAGGCGAATTATTCAAGGAATGGATACGATCAGTGAATGATGATACGGAGAAAAGGCAGCGAAAAATTCTACTTTTCATGGATAATTGTACGGCCCACAACAATACCCCACCGCTCAGTCATGTTAATGTTGTGTTTTTGCCTGCCAACACTACTACTAAGNGCCTGCCAACACTACTTCTAAGCTGCAGCCTCTAGACCAGGGCATAATTAAAACGTTCAAAACCTTTTACCGCAAGGAAGTAGTGATGCAACTCCTTGACAACATGGAGGATGGGGAGGATCATAAAACCACCTTATTTTCAGCCATGAACATTGCTCACAAGGCATGGCAAAGTGTTAGTGAAAGTGCAATAAAAAACTGTTTTCGTGCTTGTGGATTCACGAAGGTGGAACTTTCATCAGCAGTTACTGAACAAGACTTAGAATGCCCTGTGAATTGGAATCGTCTTCCTCAAAATGAAGAAAATTCAATAACGTTTGAAGATTTCGTCCATTTTGACAATGGCCTAGCAGTAGCGGGGATTCTAACTGATGACGAAATGTTGGCTCTATCTTAGGACATTGATGGTGAAGGTGATGACGAAGATGATGTGGCGACAATTACACCTAAAGTGGCTAAACAATACATCAACAATGTGCACCATTTCTTAGCGAAATCAGACGTTGGCGATGAAGTAATACCCGTTTGCAAGGCTTGCACCAAAAGAAAATTACAGATTTTTTTAAACGTAAATTTTTAATGTGTTTTTTATTGATGTAATTACTGATTTGTATATACATATGCATACATAATATGTAGCCATACGTTTATCATTATATATTAATGCAAATTTGCATTTATCTCGTTATTATGTTTTTTTTTCTTTTTTTGCTCCTGATTATTGGTAATCCCACTAATTTGAATATCTCTATAATTCATATATAACATTCAGTCCCTTGACAATACGAATTATCGGGATTCTACTGTATTTTATTTCATACAAACCTCAATTAAATCACCCATGCAAATCCTCAAGAGGAGTTGCCAGTACCTCCCTGTCTTCTGCTCCTTCGCCGTTCCTGGTATCAAAANTCTTCTGCTCCTTCACCGTTCCTGGTATCAGACTCTTCACTGTCGCTCTCTTCGCTATCATTTTCCCTACCGAGGTGAATTATCAGAGGAGGAAGCATACCGATGTCTACGTGGACTTCTCTTTCCCAGTCTGCTTGAATAATCTTCTCGACATGGTCTATGCAGTTTTCCCATCTAAAAAATGATATACAATTTTAAATTACAATTTGAATACCTGTTTCCTGCACATTTAGAACTATGTATAAAATATTTTTTGTGCAGAAAATAAAATTTACTTTAAAGTTTCTAACTGTGAAAAATATGAGTGCTGTAAAGAAAATAAGCTGCAAGGTGAGAATCCTATAAAGATATTTGAGCAATTATCTATAAGTGTCCAAGGCCAAGAAAAGATTTGTTCCCTGAAAACTTTTACTAAATAAAAATTGTTCTTCAGTAAAACTTGTGGAGATTTCAACAGCTTAGTACATATTAAGAAATTCTAAATCAAATACTACCTATTCTATGTAATGCATTAAATATACCATTAATAAATGGAAACAAACAAGAAGACACTAAAAAATACTCAAATCTACACAAAATAAGAATATATTACGACACCTACTATGAAGATTCCATAATGAAGAAGAATTTTATAATACAAGTGAAATACTACTAAATACAAAACAGAAGGTACACGCCAATTTAAAATATGATACTTGCAATAGAATAAGAATTTACTCTACTTTTACTAACAGAGAAGTTGTTACAGATAAATCTATAAATTATTAAGGAATTTAAGAGTAAAGAAGAAACCACATACCCAGTATAATCAATACACCAGCAAAGAGAATCAACTACATTCTACGGAGCAGGAATAGAGTCCTCCAAACAGCTGAAACCACCTATAGTTTACCCAAAAGAGCATTAAAAGGCGACATACGTGATTTCAATGAATTGAAGGCGTGTGCTGGGNGTGTGCTGGGTGTGCACAATTTAAACACATGTACTACTCCTGGGAGTATAATAATAGGCATCAAAGTACGATACCTGAAATGACACACATGGGAAATCACACAAAAAAAGGGTAAGACTAATACACTTCAAGCGCACATAGGGACACCCAAGGGGTCAGGTAACACATGAACACCTCTCTGGTGTGACAGCATCAAGAGCTTCTTTCCAGATAGCTGCAACTGCTCCATTGTCAAACCGGGTTGCCACGCCCCACGTGGCTATTGTAATATCTCTTACACTAGGCCCAAACTAGCTCAATAGCGTTATAGTGGCAATGGTAGGGTGGAAGCCGAAGTACCTCATGTCCGTAACTACGGGCCATTTCATCTACCTCATATCTGTAAAAGTTGGTTTGACATGGAACACTTTGTTTTACAGAACACAGTACCTGCTAAACATGGTCGTACTGCTCAGATGTTTGTTTTACAACACATGACAGGCATACAAAGAAAAAAAGTAACACAGTTTATAAAATATGGTGGTGATGTGTCAATCCAGCAGAATCCTTTTGCACTTTGTAACTATTTTCAGGTCCTCTGGAAAGTGTTCTTAATAAAATAAAATTAAAATAAGTGGGTGATTTACACCGTTGTTTCGGCATAATCACACTTCAATTATCACCTGATTTCCTGGAAAACCAAATATTGTCTTAAAATTTCAAATTATATAATCTATAATGGTAACATTAATTTTTACAAATATCTACTCTTTATTCGACTTTACTTGGGAAGCAAAGCATAAGTATCAATACCATGGAATGTATTATAAAAATAATGCATGTGTGCTATTTATGTAATTAATAATAAGACCTAAAAAATTAACTTAATAAAAGTTCTGCCTAAAAAAATTAATTTTTTTATTCTGTTGTNAATAATGCATGTGTGCTATTTATGTAATTAATAATAAGACCTAAAAAATTAACCTAATAAAAGTTCTGCCTAAAAAAATTAATTTTTTTATTCTGTTGTGACAAAAGAAATATAAAATATGTAAATCAAACTTTATCTCAAAATGAAGTTTGCTAAAATATTAGAAGGGATCTAACACAGTTATATTAAAGTAAAATGCCTAATTATGAAAAAAAAAAAAAAAAAAAAAAAAAAAAACTATTGGGTCATCGTGTTTGCGTAGACAAATTTTGTAAAAATTACTGTTTGTGAAATCATGTAAAAATCGCAAATGCAAAAAAACTTGAACTGACATAATGCAATCACTAACTGTATACATTTGGCTGGCTGCAAACGCAACTCTACATATTTGTTGACATGCTATAAATGTAGCTTAGATTACGAATAACGCGATATTGCCAACCTCAGTACAACTTTAAATATTTTCAAAATAGCAGTGTCAACTGAAACATAACCTAGCAATTGCATAAACAAAAAAAAATGGAAAGTGAATTGAAATAAAAAAAAGTGGAGAAAATTTGTGTTACCGTATTTCAGGCTTGTGAACTTTTGCTAATCTCAGCAGCTCCACTTTCAATAGATTCTTCTGATGATTGATGTTCCGCTTCTCCAGCCACTCAATGATTTCTCCCTTGCACCGGTTTGTTGTTGGTGTCTTCTCAAACTACAATTACAAAAAAAATTTAATGCAACCAAGTTTTTTCACCCTAATACAATTTTTTTTTTTTTTTTTTTACATTTCTTGCGATTTAAACATGACATTGCAATGCATGGTGGCCAGGGCTAGTCTAGTTTATTAAATTAACTTATTTAAATACAGTGACTTTGATTTATGATATCTTGCATTTATATAAAACTTCCTAAAATATTAGAAATATGTGTATCTGGATAACATGGAGTCCATCTCAGGAAACGCACATTAATTTTATTTTATGTGAAATATATCTTATATTGAGTTGAAAAAATAATGTAATTTTAAAAAATAATTTTGTATTTATAAAATAAAAGAACAAACAAAAGTAATTTAAATAAATCTTGACTTAGTGGCAATGTAAACTATATATACTATAGTTTTTAAATCGTAAATATGGTCCCATGTGAGGTGGCGGGGTTTTAGAACATAACCACCAGCCACCCCATGCTTGTCGTAAGAGGCAACTAAACGGCACACTGTCGGGATCTGAAATTGGTTTGGACCATCATCTCGTGCTTCTTTCTTTGTCTTAATCTCTTTTGTCATCCTTTCTATCCACTTCACCATGTCCTGTCACATCTTCCCTTGCTACAGCATCATCTGAGGCCAGGGTGACTTCCTTCCTAATGAGGGCCTGTCCTCACGAATGAGTGCTGCCTCCAAATTGTGTGAACATATGTTGTGCCTTTGTTAGCGACTGTCTAGCCAATCCTTCTCACTTGTCTAGCAAACAAATCTAGGTGCGGGGCCCGTATCCATGTATGTGTACACCCACGTAGCACCAATTGGTGACTTCTTGGCAGGAGGAGTTGTCATGGTCTATTAATTCATACGTCTAGACCTGCCGGAAAGACATATTACCGCCGTATGGAGGAGGCAGAGTCCCCTGAACTGGCACCAGAGGGTGTCCTCTATAGTGGGGAGCCTAGGATGTTTTCCCAGGTAGGGGAATAAAACTGGCATCGCTTAGGATGTACAATTTGCCCCTGGTTTGCCCTGGTGTAAACTTGGGTGTGCTAGGGGGGGG
>NQII01009813.1:3491-21285 GCA_002778355.1 Clitarchus hookeri | reverse complement strand
GGGGGGGGGGGCAGTAATTTGTAGTGAATAGTGGCGAATGGTAGCTGTTCCTAAGTACTGCTTAGGTATGTGGGAGGTTGTTCTCTCTCTCCTAACGACACAGCCCATGAGGTGTTTTAACTGCTGTCTTCTTTTCTTTCCTCCCTCAAATGTCAGGCTAAGGCCGACAAGTCTTGGTACAGGGGGCACGGGGGTCTACACCATGGCTTATAAAAGCTCTCCAAGAAAGAGGGTGGCACACTTAACAGCCACTTAAAACTGGACCGTGATTCGGGTTGTGATTCAATAGTGCATCAGTCTACTGCTGCTGAGGTGTAGAAGGGCACACTTTTGAAAAGGTGTTACCTTTTGAATTATAAAAAGTCTTTGAGGGAACAGCTGGTGGTCCTGTTGCTAAGATCAGTGAAAGGTGTGAACTTCTGGCTGAGAAATCGAATGCTGCCCAATATGGGATAGCTCTTGGCGATGAAGTCTTTCAGTGGGGCAACTGCAAAATTCCCTGTTAACGTTAAGGTCAAGTCCCATTGTGTCCCTCAACTCTAGCAAGGGTGTCATCTGGTGTCCCGACCTAATTATTGACATCCCGGAAAACAAGATCTTTAGTGAGTTGCAAACTTAGTATATCACTGATGTTTGCAGCATGTTGAAGACTACTAATGGTGTTAAGTCACCTACAGGTACCCTCATCTTGACTTTTGGTGTGTATTACCTTCCACGAGTTATCAGAGTCAGCTACTTGAATGTCATAACTATCAACAGTTTGGCCATTCATCTGCGAAATGTAGGAACTCTCCAGCTTGTCCAAAGTGTGCTGACCCACTGCATCCTGATACCCCTGAATGCAGCAAACCTGTGCGGTGTGTGAACTGCAGCTAAGGACACCTTGTCTGGTCGAAGGAGTGCCCTCTTTTCCAGGATGAGCAGACTGTTAAGTGAATCCGGGCCACTGACGTTTTCTTTGTCAAGGCACGGCATCGGTTCCACATGCTCTCCAGGGCTCGAAGCCTGCTGTTCCCTACAACAGTGTTGTTGCCAATGCTTGACCACCAGTAAAGGATGCATATACTCAGGCAGTCAATATGACTACCCAGACAGAAGTGTTTGTGAGTGCACTGAAACCACAGCAAGTTCCGACTACCTGAACCAAAACTGTTGGTATGCAGTGTGGGTCGGTACGCAGTGTGGGCCAGCTGAGAAAATACTGTGAAAACCTTGTGTTAGCGAATCTCATTAGAGAGTGCAAAAAGAGTTGACAAGCCAAAGACTCTGTCCCTTACATCCCTTCCTGCAAGTGAGTCAGATTCGCAGGATTGTGCCATCAACTTACCAACTTGACAGTCTGTTTCACCGGAGCCAGAATCCAAGATGGCGGTTGATATCGATTCGCAAAACACTGGTGAAAACTGGGGGGGGTTTTAAGTCTGTGATCAACTGAGATAGGGGGAAATTGAAGTAATTGTTTCCGCACAGTTTCTTTCCTATATTATGTCCCTTGTACATTGTAACTGCCGAGGTTACTTTCATAATCTTTAAGAACTGAAACAGCTCCTGGTGTCCATTGCCACTACAGTCATTTGCATTCAGGAAGCGCACTTTAGTCCCACTGATATGACCTCCCTTCGAGGTCACACATTTTACCCCCTGGATAACATGTTGATGGACCGTGCCTGTGGCGGTGTCTGTCTATGGTGAAGGATTCTGTTTACCATGAAACTGTTGCCCTTCACTCTTCTCTGCAGGCAGTGGCGGTCAGGGTTTTCCTTTGTATGTTTGTCACTATTTGTTGAATATATGTACCCTCACACTAATGTGTCAGCTTAGATGATTTTGAGGAGCTTTCATTTCAGCTCCCACCTCCATTTCTGGTCGTTGGCAACTTCAACACACTATCAGATGTGGGGTTCTGGCCACAGGGATGGCCAGGGTCATGTAGTGGAGTTGTGGCTCATCAGTTATAATATTGCCCTGTTGAACACTTATAGCCCTACATACTTCAACACCCACACTGGCATTTCGTCCTGTATTGATCTTTCTTTCTGTAGCTCAACTTTGGTCACCCACTTCAATTGGTCTGTTTATACACCCATCTCTGTGGAAATGACCAATACCCAATAATAGGGGTGTGCGAAGCTTCGCATTTTCAAAGTCAAATCGAAGACTTCTGTACCTTCGACTTCATCTTCGAATTAAAAAATCTTCGAGTAAAAAGTCAAACATTTTCACATTTTCACCAAGTGTTTCCCCTCCCCCTGGTCTTTATGAACTTTGAAAGTATTCCGGGTATAAGGAAGCACTCTGGAAAGGAAAGCCTCTGTAGAAAAGGTGCTAAACTTCCACTGTTTTTCAAACAAAGTTTGTAGTTTTTGTCCCAAGCTCCACCGCTGAGATAACAGCTTTTACAGCCCAGCCCTTTCCCTTGTCTCTTTCTTTCTCGCTCTGTCTCTTTTTTTGCTAGGCGAGGAAGGGTGTCTCGGGTCTCCAGGGCCTCAGGTCACAGTTGGGGTGCCTGTAAACAGCAGGCTGTGGAAACCCTTGTGTAGTGGTGTCAAGCCAATCCTAGCCAGTGTTCTGGTGATCAAAGAAACACACCCATGGAAAGGCAGCTTAGGAGGGTGACCGACCATAACATAACACAAATACAATGTGGATTTTCTGTCTTAAAAATTGATGTTTCTTTGCCTTTCTAATTTTGACATGGCTATTTTGTCTGTATGCTATTATTTTTGTGACATTTTGCACCCAGCCACACCCACAAACCAGACATTGAAGTGTGGATGATGATCAAGTCTGTATGCATTGTTTGTCAAAATGCATTATCAGTTTTTTATTTTGGTCCCTTAAACTATCCATACAGGTTCAGTTTGACTTAGGCTTATATTTGAAAAAAATATATTGTGTTTTTTAGAAATTGTTTTCCCACTGGTTATTAAGATATATTATTATATCATGTTTATTATATTTTATTAAAGATTTATTATATAAAGTATGTTGCATATGTAAATTTAATATATCAATTTTGTATATTATTTGAAGACGTGTACACATGAAGTTTCCCCAATATAGTTTGAACATAGAAAGTGTTCCCTTCATATTCATTATAAAAAATATTCTATTATATTTACTATTTCATTTGTTACATTTTCATGTTAAAAATTTATTCTGTGACCTGCATTTATTTTTAAGCTCCCTGTTCATAAACAAATATTTTATACCAACCCAAGTTTAAATCATCAATTAGTCTAGATTTTGATTTTTGAAAATAACTGTGTTTTGAGAGTAGATATTTTGCAAGTAACCTTGTGTATTGCAAAACCTTTGCATATATAAAATAAAATTACCATTTTTGTTTTAAGCCTATAACTTGACTATCAACAGCAACAAAACATGTAAACAGCCTTACGCATGCTTACTGTTTTATGAGTTCAAAATTAAGTATTTATAAAAATATAAACCAAAATTTTTTTTTTGTTTGTTTGTTTTTACTACAACTTGCGTGGTTTGTTGTATTAGTCTAGCTACTTTTTGACACTGTAAAATGAAATAAGTTAAAATTTCCTTTTCAGTTTTATATCCCATATTAAACTGGGAAATTTTACGTCGTCTGAAGCAGACGTGGGAAAATTATACTTTGGTTTTTAATACTTTATATACACATTTATTTCATACATATTCTCTGCAAGGATATCATCATTGTAGTTCAGCAGTCACTTTTTGTCTCCTTTCAGGTCATAATGCATCCGTCTCATTTGTATAAACTTCATATAGTCCCTAATACCTCCTGCGGTGCCCCTAGTACAGATTTTACCCATCTCTTGTTTCAGTGTTCCACTGACGGCGATCAAAGTTCGTTGTATGACACCCTTCAAGGCTTCGTGTGAGGTTTCCTGTCTCTTTCCCTTTGGTACTTTTTCATGACCCTCAAGTTGTTTGTGACGCTCTCTCGCTCTGTTTTTACTTGAGCGCTGTGATATTATCTGATTTTGGGAGTTTGATGTCCTGTTAGTTGTCCAAGGTGACCGGCCCTCTCCTACCTTGCTATCCCTTGTTCCCTGGCGTTTCTTTCCCTCCATGGTTAATGGAACTTTACTCAGAAGAATAGTATTTGTGCTCCTGTCTGGTCTTGTTCGTTTTCTGGTGGTTATTACAGTGTATTTGTCTTTGCTTCTATTTTTTGGTTTTGGCTGTGGGCTTTGCTGTTGTCCACATTACCACAAAAAAAAAGTAATAGTAATAAATAATTGTGAACACAACAGAAAAATGTGGAGGAATCTCGATACATTGTTCCCTTATCCATGTTTATTTTACGGGCTTTTCTAGAAACTTTTTTTCTAAGTTGGCTATAAACGCTAGCCAGCATAAATAGTTTTTCATATATATTTTTAATAAATTTTGTATGCATGTTTTTTTTTTTTTTTCGGATTGTTGTTGAGGGCTGATCCTGTTATCCAGAATTATGTTCGGCAATGTCATAGCAGTTAACGTATTTATCACATGCAGGAGTTCGGTGGCACCAAATGGGACTGGATATATGGAGTATGGTAGTTTTTACAAAATTTGTAGATATCTCAATGTATAATGATTACATTCTTGCAGATTTTGATATTTTAATATTTCAGTTTTCAGCAGATCAAGATTAGGATATGCTTTATTCCATTGCTCAGTGTCTAATAGGCATACATATTTTTTGGCAGTATCAGTACAAATAAGTTGAATAAACTTGAAAACTGTAGGCCACTATATATTAATATATATACTTTTTAATCCTTCGACTTTGATTTTCTTCAAAATTCCTTCGCACGATGTAAGGTTTGCTGCGACTTCGCATTGCATTTAAAAAAAAACCTTCGCACATGCCTTCCCAATAGTACTGGAACTTGTATCGTTTGCTGCCCTACCCGTACCACCTCAGTGGGTACTTAAGAAAACTGACTAGGCTCATTTCCAACATTCCGTCCACTTCACTGCTGTCGTTCCCCTTGATGTGAACATGGCGATGACACTCCTTAACTTATTATCGTGTCAGCTGGGGAGGCTGCCATCCCACAGTCTTCAATGCATGGTCATAGGCATGTTCCTTTGTGGAGTGAAAAATGCAGGGATGCTATCCATGCCTGACGAGGTGCGCTCAAACGCATTAGTGTTCACCCCAGTCAAGATAACCTGGAGTTCTTTAGTGCCTGTTGGGCTCAGGTGTGACGTGCCATCAAGGACAGCCGGCGTAAATCCTGGAGAGACTTACTTCGTCACTGACAGTACATGCTACCAGTAAGTTTATCTGGGACAATGTTTGAAAGCTGTGTGGACAATGTCTCGGCACACAGGTTCCCTTCCTTCAGGTCAATAACAATGTTGTTGAGGGGACAAACGTAACATTTTTGTTGGTTCAATATTTTGCGGATGTTTCGAGCAGTGCACTTTACACTCTCATTTTGGCGGCTCGGGTGACGAGGACTGCAGCCAGCCTTTCACTCTTCGAGTTAGAGCAGTCTTTATCGCACTCTAAGGATGCATCTGTTGTCCCCGACAATATCCATTATGCTATGTTGCAACACATTCCACTCGATGGAAAAATGTTTTGGTTGAGCATCTTTGATAACATTTGGACCTCTGGTGTTTTCCCCTTGAATTGGTGCAAGTCAATTCTTGTGCCAATATTCAAACCAAGGAAAGTGAAAGAAGATTTTTCCAGCTATTGCCCCATTTCCCTCACTAGCTGTGTCTGTAAGACCATGGAGTGGATGGTTAATGCATGTCTTGTATACTGCATTGAGACCTGGCAGCTTAATTACCTCTTCAGTGTGGTTTCCACCTAAATCATTCTGCGGTGGATCGTTTGGTCAATTTGGAGGATGCCATACAAACTGCATTTTTGCGAGGGCAGCACCTCCTTGATGTCTACTTTGACCTGGAGAAGGTGTACTATACAAGATGGCAACATGGTATCTTGCGACAGCTGTCCGCTTGAGGATTTCATGGACATACATTTTTATACAGAACTGTGTCATTCTGTACCTTCAGAGTTTGTAATGGTACTTCCTATTCTTGGGAGTTCGTTTAGAATGGTGTGCCACAGGGGAGTATTTTGAGTGTTGCTCTGTTTGCCATTGCCATCAATGGCCTTGTGTATGTCGTTCAACCACCTGTGGAATGTGCGCTGTATGTAGCCGACTACCATTTTCTGCCGTGCTGCGTGTCTGTGCATGGCAGAACGTCAAATCAAGCTTGCAGTTCACCGCCTTGGCGATTGGGGGGAGAGCTGTGGTTTCCACTTTTCCACCACCGAGACACAGGTGGTGCACTTCTGTAGAAAAGTGGCATCTTTCCTTCTTCCAAGATGATTTTATACGGCTCTGTTTTGCCTGTTTACAATACTGTCAAATTTCTAGCCCTCTTGTTCGAATATAAACTCTCTTGGAGGACTCATATTCAGTCCCTGAAGTCTCGCTGTATTAAGGGACCTAAATCATTTGAAAACGTTGAGTGGTCATGACTGAGGTGCTGACACAGTCAACCTTTTTCTGCTCTATAGTGCTCTGGTCCATACTAAATGGGACTATGGCAGGGTCGTGTATTCTTCTGCTAGGCCGTCTGTGCCAAATCGTTAGTGAGTGTTCACCATGCTAGTATTCACATTGCGACTGGGACTTTTCGTACAAGCCCGGTCATCAGTCTTTTTGCCGTGGATGGTGAACCTCCTCTACGTTACAGACAGTGCCGCGGTGACTGAGCGGATAGCCTGCTCACCTCCCACCAAGGGAAACCGGGTTCAATTCCCGGCCGGTTCACTCCCGAGTTTTTGCATGTGGGAATCGTGCCGTACGATGCTGCTGGTCGGCAGGTTTTCTTGGGGATCTGCAGTTTCCCCTGCTCTTTCATTCCGGCACTATTCCATACTCTCCTCAATCACCCTCATTGACTCTCAAGACCTCGCTGTTAAGAGCCGCCCAAATCTCTTCACTCGCACACTAAATTACAGGTGTGAACAACTGCTCCTTTTCTATGGGGTGCACTTTCACCTCTCTGCTTATTTCTATCACGCTGCTTTTCTCCATCCGCCCCATGTACAGCTGTACTCCGCTAGGCTATGATGTCCTCCTCAGCCAGTACTGGTCCGCTTTGCACATTCCCTGGAGCAGTACGACTTGCCCCTGTGTGTGTTGCCTTTGCCTCGCCGTGAACAGCCATGGCTGATAACACAGGTTGAGGAGCGTCTCGACCTTAGCAGAATTCCCAAAGATGACCACTCTTCCTGGTCTATACTATTCTTGTCCTTGATCTTGTGTCTTTTGTGTTTCGTGGTTTTGTTTGCTTTTAAACTAATGGTTCCAAATTGGATATCTTGACTGGGTGTGCATTTGTCACTGGTGCTTCTCAGTTTCTTTTTTGACCACATCCGTCTTGCAGTATTTTAACTGCAGCGATTTTTGCTATTTTCGAGGTTCTATATTTTATCAGTTGGGTTTCACTGTAAATGCCTTGTGTGCTCAGATTTAAAGAGTTCCTTGACAGCCATTCGATCTGCTCACCCGCTTCTTTCCATGATCTGGCAGAAGCTGGTGGGGGCTGGGCATATTGGTGTTCGCGTCTTCCTGTGGGTTCCAGTACATGTGAGCATCACTGGCAATGAAGCAGCGGATATAACCGCTAAGGAGGCATGCTGCCTTCCACCCTACGATCCTCGTGTCCCTGTGTGTGATGTGCTGCATGCATTCTGTGGCATTGTCTGGCATGCATGGTAGTGGGAATGGACTTCTCTCCCACTGTCCAACAAGTTGCGGGCCATCTCTGACTTGCCTGTTTGCACTCGTCCTGATGTTTCATGCACCCACAGGGAAGATGATGTGCTTTCTCGCCTTTGCATCGGGCACGTGTGTTCGACACACAATTATCTGCTTCGTAGAGAACCCTCTCCTGAGTGTGATGCCTGCGGCACTCCCTTGACTGTCCAGCACATTCTGTTGGAGTGTTGCAGGTATGAGCAATCTCGTCGGACTTTTATGGTTCCTGTTGACCTGTGGCGAATACTGTGTGATGGCAGTGCATCTGTGAGCAGCATATTTGCAACAGTTTGTTTTAATGTGTTGTGATTTTTTAATGTTCTTGTGTTGTGGTTCCTTTGGAATATTTGTTCTTGTTGTGTTTTGTTTGTTTCATGACTGTCCTTTTTCCACCTGTTGAGGTTTTTAACCTGTTTTTACGTAACTTTCCTTTTTGCCTCTTCTAGAGATTTTTATTTTGTTTTTACCTAACTTTCCTTTTTGCCCCCTGTGGAGGATTTTAATTGTTTTTATTAGGGATGGGTCGAATAACAAAAAATATTGGTTCAAGTATTCGGTTCTATTTTGAATACTTGCCTTTTGCTTGCAACTCCATTAAACCAATGCAGGTAAAATTCATAAAATTTTTTATTTAACCTATGGAAGAATTGAAGATTTAATTTATACAGATAAACTTGCTGTATTATATTTATTTAAGGTTAGTAATTATGTAACAAATTATTCTTTTTTTACATTAATATATGGTAATTGTGATATGTTTGGAAAATACTTTAAATTAAATAACTTGTGGCGCCAAAAGCCAAAATATTGTGGCGTGCTGTACCATAACGGTAACCTAGTGTCGTTAAAAGAACAACTACTTAGGTGGGCGGCTGGCTTCCTTTTTCTTTTTGCTTTTACGAAGTGACTGGGAGGCCGGCTTCCTTTTTTATTTTTCTTCTTTTATGCAGTGACATGCTGGTTTTTTTTTTGTGCCGTGCTAATTTGTGACATCTCTCAAAAAAAAGTCTCCCCTTCCTCTCTTCCCTCCAACACTCTTGTAATTTTGGTTATCCTCTGCCTTGCACGCAAACAAAGAAGCCTAACAGTGTTGCTTACTGGTGAGGGCTGAGAGAAAAGAGAGAGAAGGGAGAGGAGTAATGATGTAAGAGAGAGAGAGATGAGATAACNAAGAAGCCTAACAGTGTTGCTTACTGGTGAGGGCTGAGAGAAAAGAGAGAGAAGGGAGAGGAGTAATGATGTAAGAGCAAGAGATGAGATNGAGATAACAGACTGTTCCCCTACACTTCCCTCTAAACATCACCGAACAGTTGACTACCACTCCTTAATAATAATTTTTTTTTTCGTGTTTAGCGCACCCCAGAAATTTTTCCTTTTATTTTGGGTAAAAAGGGCACGCTATACACAAATATATACAGTAGTTATTTTTGTAACGACAGAGTTTTGCCATTGCTGTGTAGAAACGAGAATCGAGTAGTTGTTAACCTAAAACCAGTTCCGAGTCAAACCTCAAGAACCGGTACAAATTGGAACCAAAGAACCGTACCAACCATTCCTAGGTTTTATCTAACTTTCCTTTTTGCCTTCTGTAGAGGTTTTAAGGGTTTTAATGAATTTTTGACTTAACATTCCCGTGGGTGTTATTAACCTAGCTGTCGAGCACCCCACAATCCAAATCCCACTCACTTGTAAATATAGTACTGACAAACAAAGTTTATGGTAAATTTAAAGCTCTATTAAAATGTATAGAATTGACTTGCTGTAAATTTTAAACATGCCACGTTATAGCCAACTGGATTAATTTTTTTTTTGTTTAATAAATCTGCATTAGTAACTGCCTATCATATTATCGTAATTTGTTTCATCTGCCATTAAGTGCATAAAAATGTTATTTTTAAATTATCAAATGCATAGTCCAAATAGGACAAGAATAATAACCTCTCAATTACCACGCAAACAGAGTGATTATTGCTGAACACGGAGCCTACTGAAGTGTTAATTTGTGCAAGTTGGTTGAACTGAGGTAAATTCTTTAATAGATATGGCAAAGTTACCTAAATTATTTATAATATAACCCTCATTTTGTGAATCTATGTCTAAGCTCACTGTAACCATGCAAGTTCGCGTGGTCATCTGTAGAACTAGTGGTGTGCGAAATTTGGTGGAAATTAGTTTAATTGTATGTTCTATTTTCTCACTTGGCACTATTTTACAAAAATGCTAGAAAATAGGACTTTTGTACGAATAATTCATGATTATAATTAACACTGTTAGAGTACAATATTTGGTTGAATTTTGTTGAATTGTCAAATATAGCACAGATTTTAAAAAATGCCTGCAGTATCTAAAACATGTAAGTTTATGTGCCCTACCGTATCATTACTTGCGTGTGAAAGTTTGTGGAAAGCAGTTGATAGGTTTTCAAGATATGAATTAAAATTGTTTTTTCTTCATTTTTGTATAGATTTCTGTACTGAAAAAGTTACTAATTCAGCCTTTCAAAACAAATGACATACCATTACACAGAAACTCTGAAATAGTTACAATACACACATGACCTAAATAAAACAGAAACAAAACTTTTCATGATGACTTGAAATTTGATGGCTTCATTGGCATGACCTGTTGATGTTTACTATGGTAAAATGCTGTTATTCTGCTGGAACAGGCATTGTGATGACTGGATTCTATGACGTATGTTCTGTGGATCCTTTGTTCTTGTCTCAAACTGCCATCTTATCTGCTGTCTCTTTTGTTGATGCAGTGGATGTATTTCCTCAGGTTTGTAGAAAATCTTCACTCCATGGGGGGGTCAGGCAGTTGTGACATTGCAAAGCAACGTGACTACTCATTTATGAAGAAAGTATGAGAAGTCAGTTCATGAATAAAGGCATAAAGTCACCATTTTAAAAACAAATGAAACCATTTGGGAAATTTATACTAAGACTTGCACTCATGCACTTTACACAGCAGACACGAAACATTTACGAAACCATGAGCTGTACAAACTATTAGAACAACATCATAAAATCCATTACAAATTCACACTAGCAAAATACTCTCATTGGGAGATAAATTTATGAAAGCAGGACTGGCAGCTCCCACACCGGTGGAATTAATTTTGTAGATCATTTTTGGCCAAAATAAGACAGAAAAAGGGGAGATGGTTGCAGGCGCCTGCCGATGTGAGTTAAATTGGTCGCTCTTTGTTTCTTCAGTGATGATAAGTTCTATTTTCCGAGGTGGCAGCGGGGCTCTACTGCTAATATCGCCACAGCACTTCACCCCCACTCATCATTTTCATTGGCCACCACAGGCCACATTGTCGCATTGTGCCACAGAAATTCTCTGATATGGGCATCACATAGTGCGGCTACTATTGCATATCTGAGTATTGCCTAATGACATCACACAGTATAAAGCATCCTTCAGACACTGGTGCGAACCCCCATTGCATCTGCTACCCCACCCTAGCCAAACTGCACAGAAAACTTTATTTCCAGAATGTACTCTAAAATAAACACCATTGAGACCTAACAGCCTCTATCATTGCCGCCAGACTCAATCTAAATCTACAGCTTTTGAAAAAATAAACCCCTGAAAAATAAACATAAAATTAATGCTTCTAAAATGTCAGAAATACTGAAATCAGTAACATTCTCTCAAAAACAATTTATATTCCGTTATTATCATTACTATAGTCTATTCACGGTTTCTTCCCACTCTTTAAATCAAACCTTTGAAAAATCACCCAATGTATCATGTGTTTGGTTGTTTCCTAATTGTCATGTATCACAACTGTTTTATGCTTGTGTTAACATAGAAGTACCTCATTTTTTATTAAACTGAAATTTTATTTACATTTTATATACAAATTATAATATTTAATTTCTAACCTTTATGAACAAAGACAGTGAAAAAATAGGTGTGTTGGTAATGGCTAGTAAGAAATAGTTCTTATGCAAAATATTATTACACTGAGCATGCATGAATGTGGTGCGTTGGCCCTCTGGTGTAGTTTTCTTAGCTTTCTTTGCATGAGGCAGAGGACTATCCTGGAAGTAGAACTTTAGCAGGGCTTCAGAAAAGTTGGAAGTAATTGTGAATGGACTATATTATAGTCTGCACCATTCAAGTTTCAAACTACAATGAGGGTGCCATAGATGGATGTACCTGTTGGCAGGGGTGAGACTTGGTGGCAGCAAATGTTGTGAAGTACCCTACTGGTTGTGTGTGGATGTGTTGTGGGGTGACAAATTGAGGAGAGGTTGTCGATTTGTGAAGATAATGGCATCAGGAAACTTTTGCTTGTTAATATTATAACTTCTATTAAAATGTCTGTAATGTATTCTCTTAAGTGACACCTAAATAAAAGTTATGTTTCTACTTGTAAGCTTGTAATGATGCAGTTATAATAATTATCGGGATACTTGGTTCATTTTTCTTTCATTTTGCGAGGTTTTGTAATATTTTATCAGGATTCGAAGTTATTGCCCCGTGGTAGTTTGTTTATCGGTCATACGTTTGCTTGTTCGGGGATCTTAGTTTTTGTTCTCGTCAGCATTATTAGATAGAAGCTTTCCAACTGTAGTAGACAGTTTTTGTTTTAGAAGTTTGATTATATTTTTACTACGACGCAGTTCGGTATGGCGTGGGGAGGGATTTCGGTCCACGCCATGCCCTTATTTGGTTATGTTTTGGTACCCTGGGGTAAGGAGTGGGGGTAAGCACTGGGCGACAAAAACCCTGCGTGCCTACCGCCCGCTAACGGAGTAGACAACCAGTTCTCAGAGAGTACATGTCGAGCGTGGCAAATATCCCCCACACCAGTAATTTTTATCCTGCTAAATTATTTCTCTGCCGGTGTGGAAGGTCGCTAGGGTGCCAGGAGGGAACTGACGTCCCTCCTGCCTTCGTAAATTCCTCTTGCGATGCANAAGGTCGCTAGGGTGCCAGGAGGGAACTGACGTCCCTCCTGCCTTCGTAAATTCCTCTTGCGATGCAATCTTTGAAGGATGTGAATAATAAATAAGCTACTGCAACGCTGCTCTTTGTTTGTTTGTCTGTCTCGTGAAACTGACTGTTCGTGACTCTGCCTACTTGAAGCTTCTGTGTGAACTGTTTCTTTTGAATGTTAAATTTAATTACAGTAACTAAACCGAGACTTGACTTTTATTTTATGTTTACATAGTGCCTTTTTTACAGTTCATGTCTTTACCGATTGAGCAAAACCGAGCAGTAATTTACAGTCGCCACTTCTGACGGCTGCCATGTTACAAGCCGTTTCCTTTTTGATAACTTGTCATGAATTTAAGGCTCTACAACTAGCAAGTATTACTTAACTAGGCAATTTATGCCTTCCACATACATCAATTGCCAGTTTTCATCAGGGACATTTGTGGCTTGTAACAAGTACATGTGAGTGATTGAAATTTAAGAATTCTTTTTATTCCAGGATTGGAAGTATTTCATTGCCCCTAATATGGCTGACTCCTTGGTTTGTCTATTATTGTGAAGTCACAAACAGCTGTTTAGAGGAACTTTAATTTGTCAATAACCTATGTATAAGAAATAATCTGGGACTGATGAAATTTAATCATGTAATAGTAATTTCCAATATCACCACAAATGTATAACTAATCTCATCTAGAGAATTGTACCTGTTTGTACTAACCATTATCAAACCCAAACAACNATCACCACAAATGTATAACTAATCTCATCTAGAGAATTGTACCTGTTTGTACTAACCATTATCAAACCCAAACAACTCCCCAACAACCCTGAGATAAAAAAGATGCTGTAGCGACGACAGCAATGCAGACGTTGTTAACCAGTACATCACATAGTAAATGTTAATTCATTGTTTGTTTCTTTTTTAGTCATACATTTGTTGGTTTACCACTTTAAACATGAAGAGAAAGAAACTGAATCTTTCAGCCTAGGTTATATGTTGCTAACATAATCTTTCTAGTCTCAAGAAAAAAAATATGATGTGTGACTTCATGAGGTTTAAAAATCTTTGCTAATTGCTCAAAAAAAGTTATTTCATTCTGTCATTTCTAGAAAATTTAAATTTAGCCATAATCATAGTATTGGTACAAAGTTTTCGAATTACTAAATTTTTGTTATCATCTTCAAATATTTACATAAAAATATACAAAAAAAATGATAAACAATGACAATGTTCTAAAGTCAACCCTTTTATTTAATTCAGGTGGTGGCATTTTGCATTGTGACATCCTAGTTTTTTGACCCATGTGAGAGTTGCACTTGATGTGAAATCGAAACACAACGAAATTAACCAATAAAATCCAGAACACTGATTTAAATAAGGTTATTACTTTTTTTGATGTAATTGTATAGCCTAAGAAAGAAACTTTAAATAAATGTTATTTACTTTTGTTGCAAGTTCATCCCTTTAGTAGTTCACACATATTAATCTCTTGTTCACAATGTTTAAAGTTCTGAATTTTTGAATGTATTTTGTATGTTTTGTATATTATTGATGTATATTTGTACCATAAATCATTAGATGCTCCTGCGTTTGAAAACATCAGCTGTGGTAAAGAGTTNAAACTTTAAATAAATGTTATTTACTTTTCTTGCAAGTTCATCCCTTTAGTAGTTCACACATATTAATCTCTTGTTCGCAATGTTTAAAGTTCTGAATTTTTGAATGTATTTTGTATGTTTTGTGTATTATTGATGTATATTTGTACCATAAATCATTAGATGCTCCTGCGTTTGAAAACATCAGCTGTGGTAAAGAGTTATACTTGTCATGAAAACTTGTGAATGTAAATACTTTCAGAAGTGTCACTAAAGTGCCCTTGTTCATAGAATAGACGTGTGAGTGTGTGTGCGTGTGTGTAGTGTTAGCTACACAGTATTGTTATTGATGGCAGTTTCTGACTGACATCGACATAGCACTAGCTTTTTTTTTTTTACTACATTTCTGCAGTGTTGGGTAAAAANTACTACATTTCTGCAGTGTTGGGTGCAAAGAGAAGTAATGTGGGAATGTACTGCATGTCCTCAGAGAGGTACTGGTCTGAAAACCTCAACGGCAGCGGTTCGTACGGCATACATTGGTTGTATGTCTGCTTGCTTCAATGGAAACACCTTGTCACAAGGGGTAGATCTCATCCCACATCTTTTGAAAACTGTGGAGAAGGCAGTTGCTCAGCCAACACAGGTAATAATTTGTGATAGTTGCTGTGAATTTCTCTGTAGATTTATTTTGGGTTGTAACATTCAGAATATAAAGGGTCATTCCGTATCAATGCAACAAAAAAATAATTATTTTGAAACTCGTATTCTCAGATTTTGATAAAACTTGGTGCAGTCAATGTAAATTTTAAATTTTCTTGTTTAGCTCATGTGGTTTTATTTTAAAAGCTCTTCTAACTTAAATTGAATTGGAATTTCTAATAATTTTTGAGGCTTGAACAAGTGCACTCGCTTAAAATAATTGTTACATTTTGCTCATAAAACATGCAGTCTCTTTTAAACTGTACAGCTTTATCAATGAAAGCATCAGAATTTCAGAAAAAAATATGTAACTGCCTTGTAAACCAGTGTTAAGGCAGATAGAAATTTACAAAATATGTTTTGGGTTAATTTTTTTTGCAAAGAACATGAATTTCTAAAAATTGAACTATAGCTGTTATGAAAAGGTTATAAGTATAGGATATTTTTTTGTATTAGCCTACATGTATTTTTAATACCTCCAAATACAAAATTTTCATTTATTCAGTTAGTAAAATAATTTTTTTTTTTCACAAAATTTTTTATGAAAATATTGCTAAATTATTTTATTTTTCGACTAACCCAAAAATTTAAGATTGTACTAAAATATGTTCCATAACAAATTTCTGTCATTTATGTGTTCATAACTACCTAATTGTGGTACAGTAGAACTCCGATTTAACAAAATGTCACAGTTACTGAAAATTGTTACTTTATTTCGCTGGATTGGTAAAATTCAAATTTACCTATTTTAACACCCCAACACCAAGAGGTTGTTATGAAAATGTGTTTAATCACGTTAGGACAGTGTTTCGTCTGTGGTGCATAATAACACTTTTATTAAATTTAATTATTAATATAATTCACTAGGCAGATGTGCAAATGAAATTGACGCATGACGGATACATGGGATAGGCATTGCGCTGTATTCACACCCTGAGAAGTATCCTCGGGACAGTNGGAACACCTTGTCACAAGGGGTAGATCTCATCCCACATCTTTTGAAAACTGTGGAGAAGGCAGTTGCTCAGCCAACACAGGTAATAATTTGTGATAGTTGCTGTGAATTTCTCTGTAGATTTATTTTGGGTTGTAACATTCAGAATATAAAGAGCCATTCCGTATCAATGCAACCAAAAAATAATTATTTTGAAACTCGTATTCTCAGATTTTGATAAAACTTGGTGCAGTCAATGTAAATTTTAAATTTTCTTGTTTAGCTCATGTGGTTTTAATTTAAAAGCTCTTCTAACTTAAATTGAATTGGAATTTCTTATAATTTTTGAGGCTTGAACAAGTGCATTCGCTTAAAATAATTGTTACATTTTGCTCATAAAACATGGTCTCTTTTAAATTGTACAGCTTTATCAATGAAAGCATCAGAATTTCAGAAAAAAATATGCAACCGCCTTGTAAACCAGTGTTAAGGCAGATAGAAATTTACAAAATATGTTTTGGGTTAATTTTTTTGCAAAGAACATGAATTTCTAAAAATTGAACTGTAGCTGTTATGAAAAGGTTATAAGTATAGGATATTTTTTTGTATTAGCCTACAGGTATTTTTAATACCTCCAAATACAAAATTTTCATTTATTCAGTTAGTAAAATAATTTTTTTTTTTTCCACAAAATTTTTTATGAAAATACTGCTAAATTATTTTATTTTTTGACTAACCCAAAAATTTAAGATTGTACTAAAATATGTTCCATAACAAATTTCTGTCATTTATGTGTTCATAACTACCTAATTGTGGTACAGTGGAACTCCAATTTAACAAAATGTCACAGTTCCTGAAAATTGTTACTTTATTTTGCTGGATTGGTAAAATTCAAATTTACCTATTTTAACACCCCAACACCAAGAGGTTGTTATGAAAATGTGTTTAATCACGTTAGGACAGTGTTTCGTCTGTGGTGCATAATAATACTTTTATTAAATTTAATTATTAATATAATTCACTAGGCAGATGTGTAAATGAAATTGACGCATGATGGATACATGGGATAGGCATTGCGCTGTATTCACACCCTGAGAAGTATCCTCGGGACAGTCCTGCCGCATAAGGGCACACGGGGGAAAAACCGAAGTTGAGAGAAACAGGGTAAGTCCCTAGAATTAGCTGATATAAGCCCTCTACGAAGGAATCAGGGGGTGCCCCCGACGAGATTAGTGCTGACACAGCTACCAGGAATCCCTGGAAACATCCTACCACANCTGAAAACGTCCTATCACACCCTCCCTCCACCACAGTTGGAGGTAGCGAGCAGCTGACAAAATCCTACACAAAAAACGTGCGAGGTACACAGGGGATTTTCCGATTTCTCTCTCTCTCTAGAAACTGCTGACAGCCAACTTGAATATAGCGGGAGGTGGGTTAAATTCAAGAGCAGCAAAGGAAGGGAGGTTAGTTGTAATCAGTTGTTGACGAGGAGTTTTGTTCGGCAGCCGCGATGCGAGACAGAGAAGGCAGTTAAGCGAGAGGCAGTCGTATCACCGGGCCGGAGTTTGGACCCGGCCCAGGCAATCAGTTGTAATCAGTTGTTCACGATGAGTTATTCAGCCGTGATGCGAGGCGAACAAGGCAGTTAGTGCGAGAGGCAGTCGTATCACCAGGCCGGAGTTCGGACCCGGCCCAGGCAGTAATGTACAATCAGTTGTTCGCAGTCAGTTGTTCGGCGGGAGCAATTATCGCCAGCCGAGACGGGAGTTGTTCGGCGGTACAGCCGCGAGACGAGATAGATGCAGCCGAAACGAGAACAGTGCCG
>NQII01009812.1:31487-80703 GCA_002778355.1 Clitarchus hookeri | reverse complement strand
AGTAGAACAGCCGTCCAGTGAGACGGCAGCACCTGCAGGCCTTGCCAAGGCCTACCACATCGCTGGAGCTCGCTCTCAACAGCTGACATCATTCCAGCAAGAGTTAAGTATACAATTATCGAGGCGCAGAGAAGCCCCCACTCAACCACGAAGTCATTCACAGTTAATACGAGTAGTCAAATTAGGTACCATACCTCAGAAGTGCTAATTTATGTAGTTCTTGTGTAAACTCCAGACTATATATTCGTCCTTCAAAATGAAACAATAAAATAATACTTTATTGCAAACCCCTTAACCTTCAGGCATCATATAGTCTGTGCCTGGAGGCATTAACAACGACACTATAAGCCACTCAGTCTTCCACAGTGGCGGTACATCGTCACATTTATGCTTAGGTTCCGTGTATTTCCGAGATATTATGTGAAATGTATGGCAAGTCTATCAACAAGAAGAAAATAAATTGATTCTAATTTAGGGAAAGTTTATGAAATAATTTTTACCAGTATTGTCCATAACTATATGATGTTTTTATCTTATGTTACACAAAGAACAGATTTAGTAATCACTAGATGTGCCCGCAGGTCCGCTCGCGTGGACTACCGAGTTATTGTTTAGGTTTTTTCGTTAAAAAGTTCTAAAGACTTTTTTCTAAAATATAAATTATTAATGGGGAAACAACAGCTTTAATTTTAAGAATTAATTTAGTGAGAAATTGAATGGTAAAAACACTTATTAGTATTTTTTTGTTATAGATAGATATTTGCTACAGTGGAGATTTTTTAGGTCTTTTTATTCCGCACAATACTTTGCATGACATTGTTCCATCTTTGACGGTTTAGACAGCGTATTGCAAGAGAGCGCGCTGACGGCAAACTTTTTTCCGACTTGATTCACTATTTTCGTCACTGCTCTTTCTTTATGTTACTTTACGTAACAAAATATATACGTAAACCTGGCATGGAAACATAGCAATGAATTTAAAAAAAACTCTTAAATCACATTAGTGGTTCTCGAGTGATAACAGCACTAACAGACTTCAGACAGACAGAGAGACGTCGAGTTTTATAACATGTATATAGAATCGGCAGTTTAAAAAAAAAACCTGATTATTACTATAATGAAAACCACTTGATATTCATTGCAGTTATTGTAATCCACAGAACGGTAAAGGGTTTAAATGTACCCGAAATTCGTACGCATTTGGTGAATGCAACATATAGTAAATTAATAACGAAAACAAAATTAAAGGAGAATTAAAGAGTTCCACGTTTCTATTCCAAGAACTAATTGGCAGAAAGACTGACATGTAGATAACAAAGAAAAATATTATAGGCAATTAATTTTGAAGGTGTATTCGTTTACTTAGTTACTTATTCTTAAATACTTGCATAACCCTCACATTAAGTATGGGTTCTCGATATCTGATCATACTATTGTGTTACTCTTATGTTACGAGATCGGATAGATAATACACTCATTTGAAAAAAAAAAATTCACGTAACGTAAATGGGTACAGGCACGACATAGTAGCATGTAAACATAAAGTATCAAAATGGAGTATTTCACATAACGTGTATTCATTGGGACCGAAAAGAAGTTACTGATATAACTGATAAGCCTACTTTTCTCTACATGTGTGCAAATACATTGTAATTAAATTTTTTNCGGATAGATAATACACTCATTTGAAAAAAAAAAATTCACGTAACGTAAATGGGTACAGGCACGACATAGTAGCATGTTAACATAAAGTATCAAAATGGAGTATTTCACATAACGTGTATTCATTGGGACCGAAAAGAAGTTACTGATATAACTGATAAGCCTACTTTTCTCTACATGTGTGCAAATACATTGTAATTAAATTTTTAAAATCATAGATGGTAGGTAGGTCTTGATGTATCGTTGACAGCAATATCATTAGAGATGAAACCAGAATCATAAGCAACAGAAGTGATACAGTTACAGTTACACACGTGCCTTAGCCAGGACTCGAACCCAGAAAAACCTCGTGCTTCAAACTAGCGAGCAATCAACTACATTACGGAGCTAGGATTCGGAGCATCAATTTCATATGCAATCAGTATAGTGTTTGGAATGATATGGTTTACTAACATGAAATATTGAAGAGCTGTTATTTTGAAAACCAGTGTCTGAATAACTTAACAACTTTTTAGTTTACATGTCCTACCGCATTGCTTCTTGTGTGGAGAATTTGGTGAAAAACGATTAATTTGGTCCTGAGATAAGGCACAAAATCTAAATTTTCTTATTTGGTGCTAACTTGATTGCCAAAGAAAAGAGGTTCTGTATAACATGATTGAAATAGATTATGTAACCATAAAAACGGTTCTTTGAATATGGTTAAACTGTTAAATAGATACAACCAATTTATAAAAATATTTATATGGACGTTATTTTAAAAGTCAATGTCTCAGTCCACTTAAATCATTAAAGTTTACATGTTCTTCTGTGGCTCTAATGGTGTACACTTGCAGTAGAGATCATTTAAATTGTTACCAAAATATAGCAAAAGGTAAAATTTACTCAATTGGTACTATTTTTTAAAACAGCAATGGAAAGAGAATGTTTAGGGCAAGCAAGTAGTCTGTTCTTCTGCTTATCGGATGTTTAAGGGTTCGAGTCCAGGCGGAATTTGTCTTCCCGCTAGTATATAATACAAGTTTTTATTTCGAGCTCCTTTTTGTGGAAGTTACAAACGAGCAATCCTGAATTACTCACGGCAATGGTTGCAGCGAATTATTAAATTTATTTCTGTGCTTTAAACTTTTATTAAACATTATGCTTAATTTTTTTACTACTGGTATGGTTTTAATTTTATACAAAATGGAGTTACATGTTGGTTTGTTTATATTCAAAATTGAGTGAAAATGTATTTTATTTATAGGAAAAAGATTTAACATATTTTTGATTGTTGAATCACATTTACACAAGTAACTAGATTCGTAAATTTGTTAAATTTTCTTGTTGTTAAATATTCATATTATTTGTGTTTAATAATATTAAACATAACTTAAAAATTTATTCTATTTATCATCTATAGTTTTATGTAACTTAAGGGCACGTTATTATTCGAGCATTCTAGAAATGCAAGGGAATCTTAAAAATATAATTATATTTAGACATAAATCACTCTTCAAATCAGTATAATTTGTTCATGAAAAGAGACTATAATTAATATTATGGCTACGTAACTAATACTGAACCACGGTAACACCACCCCTTAGTTTGACGGCGGTCGGTCGGCACATCAGTCTTCTTGGCGACTCCTACATTAATCCCGCTCCGCCGGCGTCCTACAGAGAAAATAACTTCTTTATGGCGTTTCCTTTGACTATGTTGTCTCTGGGCCTAGCGCAATTTTGCCTTGGTTCCCACTTCTGTGGAGGAGATTCTTGTTGTTCTAATCAGCAGGTTTGGGCAATAGCGTCTCAGAATTTGCTGCTCTTTGGCCGTATTGCACTCCTATGGCCATGACTATGCCAACATAACAAAGGGGTTAAAGGGGTTACGCAGTGAACAGAAATAATATAATAACAAGTCTAATTGCTGGATCTCGTAACAGAAAGCCGTATGATATTCGGAATCGGTGAGCTTGAGCCACGCTAAAGCTTTCAAATATATCAAACCCTAACGAGTGTCCACTCACAGTTAACTTATTACGAAATAGCCGATCGTGCAGGAGAGCCGAACTAACAGTAATAATACGGCACCTCTTGTATTGGCCCCTTTCTTAGAATGAAATTACGTTTTTGTAAATATATTAACTGTAAACAAAACTATTATAAACAGACTAGAGCTAAATTTTTGTAAGTATAAAATAAAATAAATTTTAAAGTGCATGAACTTGTAATACTTATTAAAGGTATACAGTTTATATACACTATAATAAATTAATAAATGTAATATTGCAAAGGCCGATTGGTTAGGGAAGGGAAGTGGCTGTAAGGGTCAAACTACTGAACTACCACCAAGGTGAACTGGGCTAGATTTCCGGCGGGTTCGTCAGGGTTTTCGCACCTGGCGGACGTTTCCATTGGCCGGCTGACATTTTCTGGGTATTCCCGCTTCCACCATCCTATCTTTACTTTATGCCACCCTCACCTACACTATAACTTTGCTTTTTAGTGTCCTTCAATACCTATATACTGGAAAGGCAGAGTTGTTAGTGTGAATAACCAGTACTTTACTAACACTTGCCAAAATACATTCCATTCCAAAGCTTTTAATAATAAATATAAGTGTGACTGAAATACTTAAGCCTAGTAACTTAGCCACCTAAAAAATTAAAAACGTAAATTAACATACGCGTTTCTTGTACATGTTTGTGAAATATTTATTTATTGTCGTCCATGTAGTGCCATGATGAAATGGCAACTGTAAACATTAGAACATTTCAAAAATTTCACTGAGTATAACAATATCTGAAAAGTGGATAAATATTATCAGAGTACATAAAAAAGTGAAAGAAGAACCTGTTGGCAAGTAGGCATAGATTATTTCGAAAGTGAGAAAATGCATATTATCTTGAATATCGGGGTTACATAAAATGTCACATCTAGTGTTAATTTAAAGCTGCATTTATTCCTAGTTTATGTAACCGTTCTGTAAAGTATATTCAAACCACGTTGCTATAAAAACTGCCCTAATATTTACTAAGTAAATTTAATCTTTGTAATAAATATAACGCGTAAGGAATTTAAATAACTTCTTAGTTGTACGTGCGAACTATTAAATTAATAACCATAACAACGGATCTCCCATGGATTCGAATAAACTCTAGCAGACATTGAGAGTGAGATTTCTGACAAGCTGATGAACAGAGGTAACATTTCACTATTTATTTCACTTACGAAACACGACAAAACAAAGCTCAATTACTCTCGCATGCTACTCCTCGAGAATAACGAAAGCACATGTGCTCTTCTCGTTAACTAAAGCTTATGAAAATAGTTATTTAAACATTGCGCGTTTTACAAGAGGACTTGTAATAGTAGTTACTCTCACACGATATCGAGATAAGAACCTAGGAATCTCAAAGGTTTACAATTAATGATGACAATATTATATCGAAATGTTTCAAACTAAAACGCAATATGTTGGTAAAAATTTTAATGACGCGTAGCAACAAAAAAAAATACAAAATGGGAAGGAAAGTATTTATAACATTTTTACAAAAAATCTTCAGTTGACACTGTCTCGTACGTAGAAGACGGGAATGAGAGTAGTTCTTGTTCAATACGAAACGCAAAAACCACGCTTTATTTCACAAGACCGTTCAGGAAATTGCCACTTCGCTTGAATATTAGTCGATATATTTTGTCTGTTGTTTAATTTTTTTCATCTGAAGAGTCTTGTGAATGTGATGGATAAATATTTACAATTCATAAATGTATATTAACACGAAACTTTCGTTACTTCTTAGAAAGTTTAAGTATTCCGGCTTCAAATATTAATATTGTTAGTTTTCCATATTCTAAAAACAAAATGCAAGAAGCGCACTTTTCACTCAACAATTGGCGGATGACGCACAACTAACCGATGTAGGTTTATATGTTCTTATGTAATGTGGAATTTTTGTAACCAGTATTGGTTCCAACATGCAACTGCAGAATAAATGGAAGTTTCTTTCCAGCCATGTTTATCAACAGAGAATTGTGAGCTTTTCTCATGTGTGCTGGTTCTTCACAACTATGTGGGAAAGTNTTCCAGCCATGTTTATCAACAGAGAATTGTGAGCTTTTCTCATGTGTGCTGGTTCTTCACAACTATGTGGGAAAGTTGTGTGAAAACCTTAAGCTATTTAGTTGCTAAAAAACAGTCAGAATTTCTTAATCCACAGAAGACATGTCTTAAATATGGTGATCTCATTGTTTTAGGAGACTTTTCGAAAACATTTCCTGCGTTGTGCAAGATGAGGTCCAATCATGCGACTGGTCAGGTCAACAAGCGACACTGCATCCATTTGTGGTCCACTGGAGAACAGATCAAAAATTACATTCAAACGCTTCTGCTTTCTTAGCGAGTACTTGGACCACAACAATATATTATTTTATACTTTTCAAAAAGATTTTATTAGACAGCTAAAGAAGATCACCCTTAGCTATCCAGAATCTTATTGTTACAAGACGCATGAAGGGTATATCTGATTTCGTGAGGGAAGGATGTCTTAATAAAAATAAAAGAACAAATTAGATTTTAATTAATTCACCCAACTATTATTTTCAGCATTAATCCAACTATCTCTAATATTACTCTTTATTTCTCAGTAAGCGCAATATTTAAAGTATATATATATCCATCTTACTTGAATTGTACAAAAGAATTAAATAGTTTATCTATTTGGGAAATTATGATAATTTTTTTTTTTTTAGTTCTCTCAACTGTTTTAAAAATCTTTCATTTTTGGTTAGAATAGATAAAATAAAAATTCTATTGAGTGTAGGTCTATCTATGAAGCAGTTAGCAGTATTTGTTGGCAAATAAATTTTTCTTTATAGAATTATTTTTAAAAATAGTTGAGTAATTCAAACTCTTGCGTATTTGAAAATGAATTTTTATCTACTATTTGACGCTTAAAAAATTAAACAAAAATAAATAATCTAATGACATTTGATTTATGGAAGAATTTTTTTGTTTAAAAATGTTGTTAAAAATGATTGAATTGTTCGATTTCGAAACAATTCTTTCTGCTATAGCTTCCTGTAGGGCGTCTGTGGAAACGAAACAGGCTACAAGTCGTGTGCTTGAAACCACCTCTATGCGGTTCGCTCTCAACTTTATATGCGTAACTTCCCTGTGGACTTTTTGTAGCCCAGTGCAACTGCCGTAGAGTTGACAAAAAATTCCCCGCCCTCGGTGGAATCTCATATCAGTGAATTTTAATGTACCGGGTTGCTACATGAAACAGTGTACAGCCAGTGGCATATCTGAGGGGAGGGGTTTAATATGGCAGCAACTCTGTGCAGCTGAACATACATGTTAAAATAACGTTTTACTTTACGATTATTTTTAAATTTCTCGGTTTTATGCACCACGTATCACAGTATAAATATTATACTGCGTATGAAGACACTTATATTTGTATCTTATATTTTTACAGGAAGGAAGCCATATGCATAAAATGCCTTCCTTCCTGTAAAAAGTCATTTTATAAACTGTCATATCTTCAGCGGGAAAAACATGACATACCTAGTGCTTGTATGCTGTACATTGAGACTCACTGCTTTGAATATTGAGTCATCGAGAAACCGTGTAACCCCACACGCATGCATCTTGACTATCATTGTATTTTACTGATGCTGTAAAGAAGCTTTTTAAACCATGGCCTCGCGTTCTTGCGTGACTTTAAGAGACAAGTCATCTCTTCTATTCCAAAATCGCTAAACTCAATTTAAATCGTATCCTGTGCACACCAGTAAACATTATATCGCCGTTCCCTAGGGAGGTCTGCATTATGTAAAGTTATAGGTAGCTAGACAGGGCTTCAAATATCGTTGAGAGTGAGATCGTTAGAGACAGAGCAAACTGTTAGGGGAAACAGGATCGGAGAAGGAATCGTCCATTACCTGTAGTAATGAATCATCTCAGCATTCGCCTGGAGTGATTTTGGCAAACAAATCAGTATGACCGGACCCATATTCGAAGACATATCCTCCCGAACGCCAGTCACTACCTCGCTCAACGTACATGCATTTACTTTTGGGAAACCAGGGAAATGGTATCCATAATACGGCAGATCAATATTAAAGCTGCATAAATGCTTTTTATATTCGCATATATATATATGCCATGTTTTTTGGTGACTCACTCTTACAGGGGATCTTTTCCTTTCAGTTTTACTCTACAAAACAATTATAACACATTAGCATATTTTCCAGGGTTGGGTGAAAGTATAAAACATTAAATATTTTTCAAATTTTGCTTATTCTTAGTGAAACAAAATTCTTGTCTCACCTATTATATTCGTGTGTATTATGGCCTAATGTTTGGTCTCAGTAGCCCATTAATCTCTCCAACTTTCGTAAATCTTTCGATCAATCTCGCAGTCTTTGCAGCGATATTTCAATTTTTTCATCGATTCTTTGATTACTCTCGTAATCTTATAATTTTTTCATTAAACTTTCAATAATTTTAGCAATATTTTCATAATTGTTTCGATCAGATCTTTCCATCTTTCGTCCAATTTTTTGATCAGTCTCGCAATATTGCCATTAAGCTTCCTATCAGTCTCGCAATCTTTCCATTTCTCTTTCAATCTTTTGTCCAACCTGTCAATCAATCTCGCTATTTTTCCATCAGTCTTTCAATCATTAAACCAATTTTTCCGTTAATCTTTTAATATACCGGACAGTCCTTCAGTCAATCTTTCAAACTTTCGATCAATCATCATTCCATAGTCAATCCATCGGTTTACTGTCTGTCATCCATCGATACATATAAAAAAAACCATTCATTCGCCGACTGTCTACACACATTTGTACCAGCTTTTCTTTTACTTCTATTATATATAATAATATATCAAATATTCCGCGTAATTTAAGTGGGTTAAAAACATTAATCAAATTATTTAATGATAAAACTTTATTAAATAGAAATATTACAAGTTTACATTAATACGATGTAAATTTCTGTAGAAGTAATCACCTTAGGTTCATCGATATTATGTGTTTAAAATGTGAATATATAGGGATATTGTTCTTCATAAATTTTAACAAATATACGCCAAAAATCGAGCTGAAACATTAATTCCTGTAAACATGACAATCGGTATTTTATTTGTGTCACTGATACCACAGTTACAAAAGTGGTATAAAATACATTTCTTCTAAATGAGATCGCTGACCGTGTTTTATCACGTTTAATAATATCTACGAAATTGAATGTAAACAAACTAATGTTATGATTATCATCCCATAATATTTGTATACGTTTGTTAATACCAAATAAGGTTTTTTTATTTGACTACAACCAAGCATACTGTATTAACAGGATGACTATCAAATAATGATTTAATAAGTTATTTATTACACCTATTACATATCGAAATATATAGTATGGGAAAAATCCCGATACGCAGTTCGGTCATTGTTAGAACCCTTCGGTTATTAAACGTACAGAATGTTAGCACGTGTTATTAAATTTAATTATTATTTTGCTATTGATAGTTTTGATAAATTTATCCTTGCCTGCGAAAGGTTTGTGTTCACTGAATGCTTATGCGAAATAGCGTTCAACCAAGCATATTTAATTTTTTCTTTGTTAGCAAACCTGCCCTTAGCCCATTGGGGTGGTGTCCATAACGCTGGTGAATACAGCACTATTATAGTACTGTGGTATGGTACATCTTAGGAGTCAAATTTGTTTAAAATGCGACTCGCCACATGTATAAAACAGTAAACCTAATAGCAAATTTGGCTACTCGCCTCAATATTTAGGTCACTAACTTTGCTATAAGAGGTCGTAAGGCTTTGAACAGGTGGTCACGACGTGATCAGTTACCAACAATCATTTTCAAAGAAAGAATTTAGGTTTTGATTATCTGACATATTATTTCTATACATCTCCTGCGAAAAAAAAAATCAATTTGGTTTATTGTTTCTCTTATGTATGAGATATTTGAGAAACCTTTCCGACTATTACTCAAGGTACGTTCCATAAGCATACGAAGTAAAATGACCAAAACCTTTGTATTTCAGATTAGTAAGTAACAATACATAAACCTGTTTCTTGAAATCAGGTGTTCCGTTTAAAGGTTTTGCTAATAAACTCACCTGAAAATTATAAATTTAGGCTTATACATATGAGTAATTATAAACTTAACGAAACTCTACAGTAAAGCAAATATTCTATCTAGTTTTACAATATTATCTCTGTAATGAAAATTACAGTTATCTAAATTAAATTCAATTGCTTCCGACGGCCTTTGATTGCCGTACATAACGTCTTAAGTTAGAACTTAATAATATTTCTGTAGTAGTTTACTTTTTTAAAGCATTATAACTTTTAGCGGATAATGTAAAAAAAAATTTCGTCATATGGTCCATAAAATTGTGTGCATAAACTAGTGATTTCATATCGGAAAATAAGAATTTTATACCACTGATAGAAACAGTTCAAACAAGCAGCTTACCCGCAGTTGGCAACAGCCAGTTCCAATCAAATTATAATGTAACTCTAAATTTATGTTTCAGTAATTCTGGGAACTACCTTTCGTAGAGCAAGTGGAATCCATTAAAAAAAATTTATGTCACAAGGAAATCTTTATTTAAGCAACATGATACAACCACAAGTAATGTATATGCTATTCACGGTAAAGTTAGCTCTTTTTAAGGCCAGCAACATCTGGCGAAGTTGCCTCCTGCTGAGTGTAAGAGTTTGTCACAGGGGTGCTGTACTTGCTGTTTTTCTCAGCATTTCCTCGCTCTCGTCCCGAACCAGGAAGCTGCGTGTGACGTCAGCTGGACCAAGTAGCACCCTGCGATGCCACACTGGACCCTCCTTTATCATCACCATCGCCTCTTCACCTGGCCGCATTTCCTCCCCTCTTTTCTAGACAGCTGTCTTGTTATAAAATTGTTTTTGCTTACCCTGGCTCTTCTGTAACCTCTCCATCACTCTCTGAGGAAATTATGGCATCAATTTTTTATATCTCGAAGGAACTAGTGTCCTCAATCTCCTGTTGAAAGGCAACTGTGCTGGAGATGCGCCCAATTCCTTAATTGGTGACCTTCTGTATTCCAATAATGCATACAATAATTTGTTTAAGTCATAATTAATTTTTCCTGATATTCTTTATGATCCCGACTTCTTTTTCTGGCAATCTATTATATTGAGAGTACCCAGGGCTAATACATTTCAATTCAATGTCAAATTCTTTGGCAAATGTCCTAAAACATTTCACTATTAAAGACCACATTATGTGATACTAGAGTTTTTTGTAAGTCCATGCGAAGAGAACAGATATTTCAAAGTAACTGTAACTGTATATACTGTTTTTGAACATTGTCGTAAGCACTCCAGCTACTTTGAATAATAATCCATCACTGCAAGGTAATATACCAATTGTAGTAAGCACTCCAGCTACTTTGAATAATAATCCATCACTACAAGGTAATATACTAATTCCAATCTTATTAAATGGCAAATTTGGAATTTAGTGTGGCATCAAATGTTTTTTGGTTGACTTACTTGGTGTGTCTGACATGATGAACAGGCTTTGACGAAATTTTCTATATGTTGATTCATATCTGGTCAATATATTGTTTATATTCCTTCGCCTTAGTTTTATCTTTCCCGGTATGTCCTGCATCTAACGTTTTCAAACTGCTAGGCTGTAACAACGGCAAAATTACAACTCTCACATCAAAAATATTATTAATGTTGTGCCCAAAATGTAATTTCTCAATTTAAAATACCGCTGAAATCCAAAGTTATCCATTTCTTATTCTGGCCATCCCTGTTCAAAAGCTTTTGAAACCAATCCTTGAGTACGGTCGTTATGTGTTTCTTCCTGAATATCCTTAAATCTTAAATCAGTCACTTCCAACGTGTCTTCAGGACCAAGGTAAATTTCGTGTATATTAACCTGATCTTCAGTAGATGGCTGCATTGTGTGAAAGTAAAGTCTAGATAATGGGTCTGCAATGAGATTATTTTTACCCAACACAAAATTCAAATTTACGTCGTACCTCAATAATCCAAGGAGGAAATCTTTGCAAACGTGACGTTGCTTGAGAAATTTTTTTTTTAATATTGAAACCAGTGTTTTATGGTCTCTATATTATACTATTATAGCTCCATATACATATCAGTAAAATTTGTTACCACCAAAGTAAACAGCTAACATCTCATTTTCTATTTGAGCGTTTTTTTTTCTTCAGTATCCGTCGAACTTTTTGACCCAAATGCAATTGGTCTCTCATTCTGTAGGAATACTTTCCCCACTCCATTGTTGCAAGGATCAACATACATGGCTGTTGGTTTATTAGGATCAAACTATCCAAGAACTGGAGGATTCGTTATAATATATTATATTTTATATTTACAGTCCATCTCTTCTTCGACCCAAATCCACTCTGCATCTATTCTAATTAATTTACTTAGTGGTACAGTTGGATCAGCAATATTTGGAATAAACTGACTCAAATAGCAACATAAACCTAAAACCATTTGAACTTCATTCATATTTCTTTGTTCTGGCATACTGAGAATCCCATCAATATGTTTTGGATCCATGGAAACTTCATTTTCTGAAAATATAAAGTCCATTTATTTGACTTATTTTTCCGAAACTGAATTTTTCTTTGTTGNATTCTGTAGGAATACTTTCCCCACTCCATTGTTGCAAGGATCAACATACATGGCTGTTGGTTTATTAGGATCAAACAATCCAAGTACTGGAGGATTCGTTATAATATATTATATTTTATATTTACAGTCCATCTCTTCTTCGACCCAAATCCACTCTGCATCTATTCTAATTAATTTACTTAGTGGTACAGTAGGATCAGCAATATTTGGAATAAACTGACTCAAATAGCAACATAAACCTAAAACCATTTGAACTTCATTCATATTTCTTTGTTCTGGCATACTGAGAATCCCATCAATATGTTTTGAATCACTTGGAAACTTCATTTTCTGAAAATATAAAGTCCATTTATTTGACTTATTTTTCCGAAACTGAATTTTTCTTTGTTGNTTGGAAACTTCATTTTCTGAAAATATAAAGTCCATTTATTTGACTTATTTTTCCGAAACTGAATTTTTCTTTGTTGAAATTAATTACCCAAGTTCGAGCCCTTTCTATTACCTTTCTAAATATCACATCATGTACCTCTAACGTCATTACACCTATAACTAAATATTGATATGCTACAATCACACCTTCAATGCCATCGAAAGATCTTGTTACACTTTTCTGGAGAACTTCTGGAGCAGAGATTATTCTAATAGGCAAAGGAAGAAACCTAAACCTTCCAAATGGTGTAACAAAAGTGCAAAGATCGGCTGATTATTCATTCAGAGGATCATTATACAAAAACCTTAATATCCACAAAGGAATAACATTTCTTTCCTTGTAACGTGGTCTTTATATCTTCTTTATTTGGAATATATGTTCGTTCTCAATCAATAGCTAAATTTAAAAACTTTGGATCTAAGCATATTCTAAGGGAACCATTATTTTTTTCGGCTATGACGAAGTTGTAAACTCATTGAGTTGGTTTATTAACTTTTTAAATTATTTTTCTTGAGACTAAGTCTTCTAATGCTTTCTTAGACCCCCCTTTTAATCTTATAGGAATCCTACGTGCTGATTGAATAACAGTTTTGACGTCCGGTTTTAGAGTTATGTAATGTGAAAATATTAATTTCCCGAAACCTTCAAACACATCGCTATATTAGTCAAGTAAAGAATTAGCATACTGAATGCATAGCACCGTTTTTTGGTGAGGAATTGACATCAAATTTCTAGCGTCTCTTAACACTAGTATCGGTTCAGTAGGAAANATAGCACCGTTTTTTGGTGAGGAATTGACATCAAATTTCTAGCGTCTCTTAACACTAGTATCGGTTCAGTAGGAAATTCGACAACCAGATATTCTGAATTTAGGGTGATGTCATGTAGCTCTATATGAACTGAAAGATATGCAAGAGGTAATATTCTTGTACTTCCGAAAGCTGTCAGAATTTTCTTTGTAGGAGTTAAAGATATTTTCCAAAATTTTAACAAGTCCTTCGTAGACAAAACGTTCACCAGGGATCCTGTGTCAATTTTTACTCTAAATATAACCCAATGTATACTAATTTCTTCAAACCAATTACACTGGTAAACTAGGTTTTTGGCACAAGAAGGACAATGGGTGTTCCTAACATAACTTATCGCGCTTATTTCAAATATACAATCGGCTTATCTCCATAACCCCACAATTGTTTTCTGAAAACAGGGTGAACGAAAAATAAAAACACCTCGTTTAAAAATTTAGGTACGTGTTTATAATTCCCATTATATCAATTGGAATTTGAAAATAATGTATTTCTCGTTTGTAATAAAATGGAACACGCTTTCAGATGACGTCGGCTTTATTCGTTATTCCTCTTACGTGAAAAATGTAATTAAGGAAATCTCTCAAAATTTTTTATTTTCCGAATTTTTAACGTCCTTTACATTTCTTAGTAAATCGTTATATTCTTAGTGACATTTTGCAATCATACAAACAAATGAAGTGTAATATGTCCCCAAAAATAAATTTCCTACACTCACACCATGATTTATTTGCTGACTGTGTGGGTGCCGTGAGTGACGAGCTTGGGGAACGTCTTCACCAGCAAATATCTGTCATGGAAAAGCCGTATCCAGGGACGCTGGAGTGGGAGAAGGCTCTTAGACTTCTGCTGGAAACTGAAGAGGGATGTTCGAAATACGAAATATAACGTTGTACGTTTATTTTTATGATACTCTATTGACTACGTATTGGCCTACTACTGTTTACGTATTACATTTGATGTTTATTTTATAATTTCTTTACCTTTCACAAAAAAACTGTGTGTAATGGAGAAAAACTGATTGCATATTTGAAATCACTGTAAAAATTTATGTTTGGAAAACCCATTGTCCTTCTTGTGTCAAAAAAATTACCACATTCACTAATATTTACTAACTAAATTTAATGTTTATTTATATTTCCCCTGCCTGTTTCAAAAAAGGTGGGCGAATGAGATAAACCGATTGTATATTTGAAATCACCTGGGAAATTTTGGTTAGGAATGCCCATTGTCATTCACATTCCCCAAAAAATGTTTAATTTTTTTTATCAGTGTTATCAGACTTTCTAGAAAGATATAAAGTTTATAGAATTACTGTTCTTCGTTACATTTTTCATCTTTCACATTTACAAGAACCTTACTGCTACATACAAACAAAGTGATTCTTCTTCCAACATTTATTGCAGGTCTTCCGTTGAGCAGAGCACATACTCTGAATATGTGAATAACCACACCATTCACACTGCATTTCTTTTCTTTTCTTAAACACTAGCATATTTGAATTTTTATTTTACCTTACAATATCTACCCTGGTAGGTTCCAAATCGAGACTGCACCACTTCAGAGCTGAGAACTATGACCTCCGCACGCTTGAGAGGCTAATCAGGTTCTCGCAGTAAATCCTTCCTTACTAAATCATATGTTATATCAAACAGGATACAATCTCTAATCATATAATCAGTGTTAGAAAATTCACATTTTTCTGCTTGATCTTTTAATCTATCCACAAAATCACGAAATTGTTCCCCATTTGTCTGCATTGTATGTCTGTAGCGATACCTCTCTTAACTAATGTTTACCTTACCATCAAAATACTGTTCAAAGCATTGAATTACAGCTTTTAGATTGCGTTTTTTTTTATTTCTGGCCGAAAGTCATAACGGTTACTGCCACTACTACTAATATAATGGAAAAAAGTGCAACTTTTACCTTCTCTGCAGCCAAGTCTTGATCCGAAGAATGACGAAAATATTAAGTTATTTTTTGAATCTTTAATATTCCGATACTGTAAGCTCCTGCATTGGTTATGGACCTTGTACCGACTGCGCCATATTTTGATCAATATATTTTTATAATTAAATAACATTAAAATAATCATATGCATATCCATTCAAACTTTATTCAATGATAGCCATATATTTAAAATCAAAATTCTTTGGTTTTATCGGTTTTGTTCCTCACGAAATACAATGAGATAACAACCATATAATTATGGGTTAAATTTGGTTACATTGATTAATATCTATGTAAAACTTACCTACACGATTGGTTAAGCTGCCATTTTGAACATCGTTGTCTGACTCATTTAAATGATAAAAGTTTACGTGGACTTCTGCAGCATTTATGGTGTGAACAATTTAGTAGAAATGTATTTTAAATATTCCAGTGCAACATTTGGTGGGAATTGGTCGATTGGTCCTCGTGACATCGCCTAAAATCTCTATAAATTTCATGTGGCGATCTTCACAAAATGAGGCAAAAATGTAAGGTAGTAGTAATTTCGATGATTGTAACTGGCAATATACAATGCTAAGTTAAAATAGATAACATAGTTCTAAGATATCGCCCACAAAGCTAAAATAATATATAGCAGCTATTCTGAAAAAAGATTAGTCTTATTTTTCAAAAATACAGATTATATTATGGCCTACCACAGTACAACATCTTCGTTAATTTTGTAAAAATGGGTTGATTGTTTATCGACATTAGAGATAAAATCCTTTTTTATTATTCATAGGGCTATCATACAAAACGGAAGAGAAGTGAGGCTCTGCACAGACAAATTGTATGGTTGTAATAGGTACTGCCAGCATACAAAGTTATGTATGAATTTGTTTCGTTAATAAAAAATCCTGAGCTAAAATATTAATATAGCCACAATTTTGACAATAAGTGCCTGACCTACATAAAACATAGTCTCGACAATAAAGTATTCTAAGCTTCAATAGCTTTATGAATGCTATTTTAAAATAATTTTTTATAATGCTTAAAACATATATCTTAACATAATCTGCATGAGTACTACTTGTTTTCAAAAATTGGTATGAGTCGGTTAATTATTTACCGGCTTATGACATAATAAATGTATTTATTTGAATGAAGCTATCTTCCAAAATGACAGACAAAAGTGGTTATTTGTTGTTATATATTATGTTTTAATAAATTATTTGANTGTGTGTAATAAATTATTTGAGAATAAAAAATGTGTTCCAAATTGGTTAGTTTGTACGGCAGATATACTAAATAATCTTAAAACATCTGTATGGCCACAATGAGTGACTAACTAAGTTAAGTCACTCACGTTTACATAGCCTACCATAGTATTACATACATGCCAAATTTGGTGAGAATTGGTTGAATAGTTTTCTAGTTATAATGTAAAATTTAATTTTTTTAATTGACTTTATTTTACAAAATGGTGGACCAACAACTATATTCATCTCAAAATTTAATGTTGACACAATGCTCTGCCAGCTTTCAAAATTTGGTCGGCCAAATTTGGCGACCTATCATGAAATAATATTTCATTATGTAAATATGTGAGTGGAATCTGGATAGCATTGTGATTGTCCTGCTTACCATGAAAGTGCTGTGTAAAGAATGCAGGATTTACTCCAAGAAATATTGAGAAGAATTGAATTTAATGTCGTAATGTATTTATTGTCATAGTTGTAAATAAAGGTTATCATTGAATGAATCCTGCTATAATTGCAAATACAGGTACTATTGATAATACATCTTGAAATTGGCAACATTATAATAGGTATCATGCAACGTAACATCAATAGATGCATTTGATAATACAATTCCAGTTAAACCAACCAAACAACATCTCAACTTGATAAAATATTGGTTTACTATTAGGTTAAAATTATTATTCATATTTTGATATGATTATTCATATNACATCTCAACTTGATAAAATATTGGTTTACTATTAGGTTAAAATTATTATTCATATTTTGATATGATTATTCATATCAAAGAACTTCACATAAAGAAAAAAATACAAAGATTAAAGTGAATAGCTACCGACTTCGAACATGTAACAACACTCTATTTTAATCAATGATTGTCATTCATTTTAGATTCCTCCTAATTGCAGTAATATTCTTAATTTTTGACATTGAAATTGTCATTAAAAATCGTTGTGTTATTACTTACTGTAGCAAATATGGATTTCTGGAAAGTCATTCAAATGAGATTTTACAGATTGGTGTAGAAAAATAAGAGAATGAATTGAAAACGTCAAATGATTTTTGAAATATTTCAGTGAATGGAAAACGCAACAAAAAAGATCTTGAAATTAATCAGCAAACCAAATGTTATGTAAAAGTTGACATTTTTTAGAAAATCGAGTAATGAGTTACATATGGAATTAACGTAAATCAAATATGATTTTGCTCATACAAACAATGCAATTAAATAAAAGTCTTAAAGGTTTTTCAAATTTGGCAAAAACATACAAATTTTTAATCCATTTACTATGTGAATCGTTTCTATTTAATAATATTTACAAATCCGCTTTTTATAAAATAAAAGATTACCTAGATTGTATCTAGGAAGATTATATCCTAGTAGTCTTGAACAGGGTGATTAGTATATCGCAAATCAACGAAACAATTTTATTTGAAACTCACATAATTAACAAAAAATTGGTTAATTAATAAGGAAAGAAATATAGTCTTGAATTTAAAGAACTTTATGGTTTGTTCTGAGTCATGAAATTGGTTNACATCTCAACTTGATAAAATATTGGTTTACTATTAGGTTAAAATTATTATTCATATTTTGATATGATTATTCATATGAAAGAACTTCACATAAAGAAAAAAATACAAAGATTAAAGTGAATAGCTACCGACTTCGAACATGTAACAACACTCTATTTTAATCAATGATTGTCATTCATTTTAGATTCCTCCTAATTGCAGTAATATTCTTAATTTTTGACATTGAAATTGTCATTAAAAATCGTTGTGTTATTACTTACTGTAGCAAATATGGATTTCTGGAAAGTCATTCAAATGAGATTTTACAGATTGGTGTAGAAAAATAAGAGAATGAATTGAAAACGTCAAATGATTTTTGAAATATTTCAGTGAATGGAAAACGCAACAAAAAAGATCTTGAAATTAATCAGCAAACCAAATGTTATGTAAAAGTTGACATTTTTTAGAAAATCGAGTAATAAGTTACATATGGAATTAACGTAAATCAAATATGATTTTGCTCATACAAACAATGCAATTAAATAAAAGTCTTAAAGGTTTTTCAAATTTGGCAAAAACATACAAATTTTTAATCCATTTACTATGTGAATCGTTTCTATTTAATAATATTTACAAATCCGCTTTTTATAAAATAAAAGATTACCTAGATTGTATCTAGGAAGATTATATCCTAGTAGTCTTGAACAGGGTGATTCGTATATCGCAAATCAACGAAACAGTTTACTTGAAACTCACATAATTAACAAAAAATTTGTTAATTAATAAGGAAAGAAATATAGTCTTGAATTTAAAGAACTTTATGGTTTGTTCTGAGTCATGAAATTGGTTNGGTTAATTAATAAGGAAAGAAATATAGTCTTGAATTTAAAGAACTTTATGGTTTGTTCTGAGTCATGAAATTGGTTTTGAACATTCTAATTTTCCGAATTCATTCATGTGCCCTTTTTATTAAAACGATATAATTTTTTACAACATTACGACTTACAAAACATACCAAATTTGTTCAGTCATCTACAAAATACGTACAAAAAGACGATAATTCCATTAATTTGTGTTATAGTAAGGAAAAAAATGCTGAAATAATTATATATGAAAAAAAATGTTATATAAAGAAATTTTTTTGCATTTTTTAAGGGTTTTTTTCATTTACGATCATTTATTTGGTGATTTCTTACATGTCAAGCAGTCATTAGTTTATGTTGTAAATGTTTTCATATGCACAACCTAGCTAGTATTTGTTATTATAGCTGCACAAAACCGAAGAATGTTGTATTTGACAACAAATTATTAAAAAAATAAAAAGTGTAAACATTACTTATTTGAGGAAAATATCTTCATATACAATGCGTATGAGTTGAACAATGTATGGTACAATGATAAAATTATAAATTTTTTGGTGTCCAACACAGTTAAAGTCGTGGAATCAAATTCTTCACACATCAAACAAACGTTCAACAAGGAAGTTAGTGCTCTGAGAGTACGAAATAGTTTGAAACGGGCTAATATTAATGGTATATCACTTAAGAGGAAGACATGCATTTAGGAAATTAACCGTTAGAAATGCTTGCAGTTGGCTAATGAATACATTAACTAGCGAATAGAGTTTTGAAAAACATATGTTTTTCAATAAATAGAAGTTCACTTAATTCGCATCTGCAGGAATGAAGAAAGTGTGGCACAAGCCTAAAACCGAATTCCAATCCTAACACATTATATTTTTCATCGTTAAACATAGAGGACATGCTGTAATGGTTTTGGAATGTATGGCGGTTTCTGTAGTTGGCTATCTAGCTGAAGTCCAAGGTACAGTGGATCGAATGAAATTCATCGATGTTTTGTGCGGTAATTAAGAGATAGTGTGCAGAAGCGGGGACTTATGGTGGTGTAACATTTTCGGCGAGACAATGGCCAAACTTGAGAGTGGTTACAATACAACGTCCACTAATGGTACGTACCCTATTACAAAACACCTATTTGAAAACAACTTAGCATCTGTAGATGCGTCCCGACTCACAAATCAGAAAACGTCGTTCGCCCGGGGGAAAAAAAAGTATTTGGAGACAGCACTCCAAGAGGAATGGTCGAAAATCCGCCCAGCAGTGAAACCGAGTTTGATCAACAGCATCTCACGGTGTCTGCAAGCTGTTTTAAATGCTTACTTTATGCACGCTTAGTATTTAAATGTGCATACTAGCGGAGGACGCTCTTATATTATGTGTGCTAATATTTTCTTGATGTAAACCATTTATATATAACTCATATATATATATATACCACACCTCGTCGTTCAATATAGTACTATTAATAATATCAGAGATGTATCCTTCTTCCTGACTGTGTTCCTACCAACCCTTGTTGGCTACGCTGTCGGGGGTGGTGGCATTCTTGTAGGATACAAACTCAGGCCAGGGCGACGATACGTCTTGACTTTAACGGGACTGTTTTTTTTTTTTTTTTCATGATCGGTCCTGGTGTCCCGACAAATTTTAACGGAATGCCAAATCCGGTTTTTTTTCCCATACTTGCAACAAATGGCTGTTTTATTTATAAGATAAATTGTTTCAGGTATACTATCTCTATAATATGAAAGATTATTATTTTTTACTGTTTTTAATCATAAATACGTTTCTCAAGAAAAGAGAACGCATACAAATCCGAAAAGTAAGGTTCATTTGTTGTTTTTTTTCCCCCGATGTTTTCACAATTATTTAGTTGGTTACCACCAGATAGCACCCGATACCCAGTTCCCACTTTATCTTCCTACTTACGCTGCTTTCTCTTTTTTCAGTTCCTCAATGTCGTCCTGCAGTCAGCACTCTCATCGTGCACTTGGTTTTTGTAGTTTTATATCTGCAGACCGATAAAATCTGATGTGGGGAAGAGAAAGTGTGTTACCACTAATAGTTTAAAACAGAAGTTTCCCTTCTTGAAGAAAGATGGCACAACAAACTAAGTGGAATGTACGTTGAACCGTTCAGTTTTCTTTATTGTATGTGGAGCGCGATCTGATACCACGCAGTACGTAAAGAAGAAGAAGAGACATGTGTTGGATGTTGCCGCCAAGACTTCCAGCCAGTGTCTCACGTCANCACGCAGTACGTAAAGAAGAAGAAGAGACATGTGTTGGATGTTGCCGCCAAGACTTCCAGCCAGTGTCTCACGTCATTTGTGAGTATAAATAGTGGTCTATAAACTGAATAAGAGAAACGTGTTGCTGCTGCAGAAGGTCCCTTTGCTTTCCACACGGCAAAACATAACCATTCCTTCAGGTCAATGGACAGTGCGTCAATAATAGCGATGAACTTGTTTGAAGAAAAGTTCACATGCTGCAGATCAAAGTGCGAGTCTATAATAGTGAACNATCAATAATAGCGATGAACTTGTTTGAAGAAAAGTTCACATGCTGCAGATCAAAGTGCGAGTCTATAATAGTGAACGTTTTCTCACCATACGCAATGCATGGAATTCACGCAGAACTTACAAATCCTGAATATGTTTATGTTATGGTTGATGTATATAAGCACAAAAGTTTAACGTTAGTGCCAGCTCTTGTACGATGTTTCGTTCCTTATCAGGATGTTAAATAATAAGACATCCTTTTAACGAATAAGAGTCCATATTAAATAGTGTTATTTGATTATATCATGTAGTATCACTGCAGCAATAATTTGCGTAATATTGAACTGGAACTGTAAGACTTGAAAGAACGCTTGTACTCTTTGTTATTCAAGTGTCCTGTTTTGTCCTGTTTTTAAGACAAATTTGCTCAAATGTCATCTTTTGTAAGTTTATAAATCTGGTTACCCTAAATTAAGATGCACGTTGTATATAAAGAATGTTTCATAATTCCAATTACACAATTCTAGGGGTTGTAAAAAGTACGTCGTAGGTATAATGTTTTGATAAGATGTTGCGGTGTTAGAATAATGATATTAATCAATATTTTAAAACCCCCACCACATTGTAGGCAACTCCAGTTGACAACGCGTGACGTCTGACGTCACCTGATGCCACGAGTCATTTGTCTACAATCTGACGCACTGCTTCCGCCGTCACTCCACTTGCAGTTCTGTTGTTGATTGACGCAGTCTGCGTACGGTACACAATGGCCGAATATATTTGCTTCGAGAACACCGACATGTATTTATTTTACGGCGAAGTTCAACATAGCGGTAGAACTGCTCAACGCCTATATCAAGAGCGTTTTCCGCATCGCGTGGCTCCATCACATACAGTTTGTGCGAATAACATGAGTAGCACATACTCTATAGCAACCGTTCTGTTTCGTATTTTTTCCTTTCGAATTAAAAAAAAAGCATGTTCTTCGAAAAACCACTAAAATTCTCAGTTCCTTTCCTTTACTAGAATATTGGAGTTCCATTTCACAAAAGAGCAGTTTTTCCATAAAATTAGAGTAGAAAAAATCGGATCGGAACTCCTCTCTATATAATATAAATATATAGGNAAGAGCAGTTTTTCCATAAAATTAGAGTAGAAAAAATCGGATCGGAACTCCTCTCTATATAATATAAATATATAGGACAATGCAAAAAAAATTAAAAAATTTAGTTTTAAAATATTACAAAAATCTGATGCGGAATAACACGCACCATGAAGTTATGATTGTGAAAATATAATCTCAGGCGAAAACAATTAAAGAAAATGAAAATCATGCATTGGCTAACCATTTTTATTTTCTATTAATTAACAAAGCAGCACGAAGAAAATATTCTATAACCACGAAACGATGTAGGCAAATAGCGAAATTACGGGCTGGTTACACGTTGGTATGTTTGCATTTGACCGCACAGCCGGGAGTGACTCTGCAAGCACCAAACTGCGCTTGTAGACACTGGCATGTAGTCGAGGCCGCGTTAACGCGAGAAACACCATACAATACCAAGCAATAGTACAGAGCGAAGAAGAGTACCGGAAAGATTCCAAAGACTTCCCTTTTCGTAATTGACGTTCTTCGAGAGATAGCTGACAAACGCATCGCCGAATAGCTTACCTTGTTTATCGTTCGTACCATACTGTCAAATGCCGCTGAGAGCAGTGGATACGCGAAGGCCAGAAGACCATCTCAGGACGGACTAGTTCGACTACCAGTCGAGAGGATCGCCGGATCGTGCGTGAGGCGCAGAGCGGCACCATGGAGACCCGGTCCCTGTACCTCATACTGGCCAGTTCCTGAGTGCCCAAGAACACTTCCTCGCTTCCTTGCGGAGGCAGATACGCGATCCCAGCGCCCAATGCAAGTGCTGGCGTTACCTCTGCATCAGCCGCACAGTGGTGCCAGACCAGAGCAACGTGCAGAGTCTCAGACTGCTGATGTGTGGAGTACAGTGATGCGTGCCACTTCGTTATGGGGACTGACGATCATCGCGCCCGTGGTTGGAGGGCTGCGGGGGAATGCCATATTCCCAATCCCGCTATCTAATGGTACACTCCCCCCATGGAAGGCATTATGGTTTGGGGAGCCATAGACTACGGCTGACAATCTTCTCTCCCCGTGTTACATGAAACATTGATGACCAGAGGTATGTGGATGAGACTCCATTTCTGGACGTGTGTCCAGGTGTGATATTCCGGCAGGATAACGCCCGACAGCATGTGACTTCCTCCGTCAAGTCTCAACACTACCGCTCCCTTTACACGTCACCAGTCGAGCATGTGTGGGACCAGTTGCAACGCCAGCTGCCGCCGTACCACAGCACACGAGAGTTGAAACACACCGTCCATCAGTTGTGGGAGAACAACATCCAGCGCCTGCCGGACTCCATGCTAGACACCGTGTTGCAACGTGTATCGCAGTGCGAGGGGATGTGACGCACTATTGGATATGACTAGATGGCGTGCCACTCATCCACGTGTAATTGTCCTGCTCCTCTGTTTTGTGTTAATGTGTTTTTTTATCTACTTGAATCCCTCTATAAAGTTTCAGTACCATAAAATGTATCCTTCTATGTGCACTATTTTATTGTCCGGTAGTGTACAAAACGTAGTAAAATAATCATTATAAATGAACTCGATATCGTATTTAAGATTATATTTGTCAGTTTCAACTTTAATTTATACATAACTCACTTTTGTGTTTAAAGTCTTCAGACAATATCAGATTTTCATCATGGTAGAATAATAAAAAAAAAAATTTTTTCCAGTTCGACATTTGCATTATAAAATCGAGATCTACACAAGACATTAATATTAGTAACCACCTAATTACCAGAAATAAAATAAATAATTTTATTAAATGTTTTATTTAATATTTTGTTTTTAAATGTTTGGTATCGAGCTATTTAAAAAGAAAGCATTAAAATAATGATTAAATATTCTCAATAATCGTCTCTTTGAAGTAATCATATGTAACATTTCTCTCAGTATTCAAGATTAAATTACATATAATGAGCTTTGGAAAAGCTTTATTAAAATTTACACTAATGGTGATGATTGGTTTATATTTTACTATTAGTGTTGGTATGAACATACAATCAATATTACAAAGTTGTCTGCTAGAAAATAAATAATACTTTTCATAATATTCAATACAGGCTTATAACAAAGTTCATTGTTTCGGTAAGTATTATAGGTTTCCGATTAAAAATTTCTAAAATCATGATATGGTGGATATATTTTATGATAGAAAACTTGTTTAATAACTATATTCCAGTTTTCTTTGGGAAATATTTCATTCCTTTATTTTTTTTCATAAATATTTATCTCTTACAGCTATTAGATATAGAAGTATTAATATATTAATATTATATTTCCCATTAAGTTGAAAAACCAACCATCACAAAGTCAGGGATATCGAACTGTAAATTTTTGAGCTGATCTTTTATATTTAAATTGAATGTATTTTACCCTTGAGGTATTTCTCTTTTTTGAAATAGCGAGTAAACAAAATCAAAGTGAATTTTAGGATTTTCATACATTTTTTCCCTTGGAGCTTAACTTTATTAGCTTCATATTCTTACATTGGTGATATCATTTTGCAGTTTTTGGATAACAATTTTTCCCTGTTCAAGTTTTTATTTTACTTAAAACAGGCAGTAATTAAAAGCAATGTAAATTTATGGATTATTTTTTTTACATCTTTTCTTTAAAGCTTGTGCTATTTTAGCTCTATATTCTATAACTGGCCACATACATTTCTAGTTTCTGTATAAATAATTTTTCTCGTCACATGAACGTAGAAACAATTATAATAGGAAAAATTAATAATTAAGTTTATCTTGTAGCATTAATTCCAATAAATGTCTTTGTTATCTCTGAGAAAACAAAATAGATATTCAAGAGGATGAAGTTTTTCCTTTGACACTACTTCTTAAACCATAATTGTTGCGTTGAACGTTTTATTTGCAAAATATTTGGAATTCGATCAATTATTGTCGCAGATTGCGGCACTCAATTCAAGTCTAAGCTTCTCAGAAATGTGTTCTTCTAACATAATACTCAACAGGTCACCAGAACATCACACTGTCCCCAACTGTCACTTGTGTACCGCCGAAATAGGAATCTCCAATCATCATTTTTGATTTCCATTCTGAAAGGATAGATGGTATCAAGACCTTGAGAAGTTGCAAATTGCATTTATTTATGCACATAATGAGAGGTGCAAGACAACTCTATTTTAATCAATGTTCACTTACTAATTAAATAAAACTCTCCTATCTTTGATCACTTGCTCATTTTATGACTAGGGATTCTAAAGGCATCATAGATATATGAATATGGTTACATACAAATCTGTAATTTATACATGGCATAAAATAATATTTATTATAAGAAAGGAAGAGATAATTAATAGAAGTAGATACAACGTTCGGCCTTACATCTCCCTGCTGAAGAAAACTTCACGTAAAAACTATTAGGTTGGTATGCCCATGTAGTTTGTTTATGTTTTAATTTGCAAAATAATTTATCACCCTAAAAGTGCCATCGCAGGGGCATGCAAGTGGGTACATGGACAAGGCGTGTTGGTATGTAAACAGTTGTTGGAAAATGGTGTTTTAAAGCTTTACCAGGAGGGGGAGAGCACATAGTGGCAGAATTTCTTCGACGTATCGCCGCACCGTCAAGGTTCCTTCAATCATCACCAGTGGGGTAGGAGATGGGACCCCACACAATGACACCTCTCTTAGGGGCAGCGTGCAGCTCTACAAAGTAGCGTGTTTCATAGCACTTGCCAGGACGTCTCCAGACGCGAATCCAGTGGTCGTCTGTATGCTGACAGAACCTTGATTCGTCCCTTGATTCGTCCCATTACACACGTCGTCAATCCCCGTACATGACAGAATGTCACACATGCTCGGCTATGCTCACGTCGTAATGGTAGACGTCGTAAGGGACGCTGCTACGTCAGATCTCGTTCTGCTAGCCGCCTGGATGTGGTGCTGGTGGATACAGGCTTATCGTAATATGTCGTGAAATGACCCTGGATGGTGCGCAGCGACGCCGGTGGAGTTCCTACTGCATGTTGCACGATGGAAAGACCCTTCTTGCTGGTTGTCCGCTGGGGTCAACCCTAGTCCTCTCTACGGCTGTTTGTACCTCCTGCTCCCAGTGGGTCCAACACCGACTCATAATGTAGACAGCACGGTTCAAGTGGCGAGCAATGCGCCGAAACGTGCAACCTGCCTCTCGGAGGTTGATGATGCGGCCTCTCTCAGACTCATCAAGCTAGACAAAGGCTTGCCTGAAGCGCCGTTGGGGTAAACTGCGTGTTCACTGGACTTGCTCCTGTGTCTCACACTACTCACACTGCCTGTAAGGCCTTATACGATCTTGCAACTATAAATGAGGAAGGGACATGTATGTGTCCTAGCCGCACATACGCAGCATTAAACGCAATTGAGACATATGTTGGGCTATGAACATACAGTGTGGTAACCTTCGTTGTAGCCGCGCAATCCGTTCAAGATGAAGCAATCATTTTTGCTGATGTGTGTATATTGTCGCTATGATGAGAGTATAAATTGATAATGCAACTGCCTATTTTAATTTCTGCCTGTGACATTTGCAATTTCTTTCTGAGACAGAGAAGCTAGAATGATTATTCGCATTGGAACTTGTAGTGTTGTCCATGAGCCAAACACTTTTGTTTTTTTTAATGTGCTAGGCGCTATGTTGTAAGTTAATGTTTATGAGTGTACAATTACTTTGTTTTGTGAAATTTCTTAAAGAGGTAACTCATTCACCTTTTATTATTCTATGCCATATTTTTCCTCATCATGCAGAGTGAGATCATTTTGTGGTATTGATTTATGTTTTTAAAACAGAGCAAATTTATTTGTCATGACCCAAGTGGTCGAATTACGTAAAACACAAACGGTAGAAAAGAATTTCTAACACTTTAAAATCACACCTTGCGAGTAATAAAGAAAATATGTTGTTCAAAGATCGACTTCCGTCCCGATAATAGCATAGTATTTCAAGTAAATTAAAAGTGCGTGTTTTTCTCACCTAATTATTGTCTCATTACGCTAAAAATTAAAATACAAGGAAAGTTTCGACAATCTTAAATCGCCAATGTAACAAAGTAAGAAAATNTCTCATTACGCTAAAAATTAAAATACAAGGAAAGTTTCGACAATCTTAAATCGCCAATGTAACAAAGTAAGAAAATTTTGAACTGTCTGCAATGTGATGTGTTTATTTCGAACTCTTATTTAGAGCCTAATGGCATAAGGCACAGGCGTTTTCCATTAGGACCAACTCTACGTACATTAGGCGACGGCGCAAAGAATGGGAAGGTAGAAGAGTAAAGTAGATAATAATAACACAAAGATCATTTATTGCAAATAAATATCGTCGGATGAATCTAATAATANTCTCATTACGCTAAAAATTAAAATACAAGGAAAGTTTCGACAATCTTAAATCGCCAATGTAACAAAGTAAGAAAATGTTGAACTGTCTGCAATGTGATGTGTTTATTTCGAACTCTTATTTAGAGCCTAATGGCATAAGGCACAGGCGTTTTCCATTAGGACCAACTCTACGTACATTAGGCGACGGCGCAAAGAATGGGAAGGCAGAAGAGTAAAGTAGATAATAATAACACAAAGATCATTTATTGCAAATAAATATCGTCGGATGAATCTAATAATANTAGAAGAGTAAAGTAGATAATAATAACACAAAGATCATTTATTGCAAATAAATATCGTCGGATGAATCTAATAATATTCCGCACCTAATTGCATTTAAACAAATATAAATACATCTGAATAACGAAAATCAATTGCGTTGGAAGCCAGACACTGGACGGCATACAGAACCAGCACTGCTTGCCGACTGTGAACATGACTACATCTTGTGCGTGGTTCCATCCTCGCTGCAGGAGCACCTCGACTGCCTGTTACATGAGGCTGCATGAAGAGAAGCAGCCACTCTTCTGCCCTTCTGCAACATACACTCTGTTCGTACCTGCTTCATTCGTTCCTTATTTTCTATCAGTTTTATCACTTATTCACTGCATGATTCAATAATGCTGGTTATTAGGTGAAATGTTTTGAACATATGCCGTTGTTTGAAGCAATTATATATGATCAAGTTATTTCACTTAATTATTCACACCCAATGCAAGAATATTAAAACAACTTAGTTTTAGTTATCACTTCAACACAAATTTTTGGGTAATAAAATTATCGATATTGCCTTAATATTAATAGCAAACAATCTAATGATAGTTGTGTAACAATTGAGCTCTCATAAACCGTCATTAATATCACGAATACATAGCACGAACTTTTAATTATGGAATGAAGAAAATAACAATAACTTTTCATTCTAAATAAATTATTATTGCAAAAATTCACAAAAGATAGTATAATAGATTTAAAATCTACGTTCTGAAATTCAAAATGATAATATCTGTTATCAATGTAACGCTACTTCTTGGACTATAAAATTGGTCTTCATTAATGCACAAAAAGTAACTGCAATATCGTGAATTATCAGGACTTGCATTACTTATAAGGAATCATAAGTAATATTTTTATACGCTGTACTGTAAATACATTTCGTAGATAAATGTATATATTAAACCAAATAAATAGCCTCATATGAACCAATTATGTTTAGATATATGAGAACATTTAAATGGACTGCATCCATTACGGAAAATAAGCATAAGAACAAAAGTAAAGGAACCAAATAGGTCTAACAGACATACACAAAAAAATTAAAATTAAATAAATATGAAGTATATAAAAACCCAGCTGTCAATGGAGCATGAAGCAACGAGCGACACCGAACAAAATTGACAGGTTAACTTGTGAACAGCAAGAAGATTGAACACAATGAAAAACAACCGGAAAGAATTTTGTGTTCAGTGTAGGTAGTGTCAGAAATATACCTGTCCAGTTGGTTGCCTGTCGCTCGTTGCTTCAAGTTTCATTGACTGTTAGGTTCTTCTAGAGAGTCTTGTTATTTCATATTCTTCATTTGATGTTTGTCAGGTTTATGGTTTATTTGCTTCTCTTCATAGGCTTATTTTCGGCATGTATACCGTACATTAAAATGCTTACATAAATACTGCACAGCTTGGCCATTAACCTTTAAAAATATATTGCGTGAAGTAATATTATTATTTAGATTCGTAGAAAAAACAGTAATAATTAGTATTTGGTTTTACACCTTAGGTTTTATAAAATTTTCATCAATACTTTACAATTCACTCTCATCATTATTCTCATCGAAAGTGTTAAAATAATATATATATCGGTCTGTTTTATCAGCATTATTGAGAGTGAAACATTTTTAAGAGTGAAACATTTTATTTAATTATTGATTTTATTAAGTTAATTGGTTTTATTGCACATATTTCCTTGTTTTATTTATTACAAATAATTTTTTGAGAGATTAAAATATTAATTTAATACTTGGTATGTCTAATAATTTTATTTTAATAAATTTTTTTAAAAAGGGTTATATTTTTTTATAAATTGATTTTTAAGATTTTGTACGTTTTAATAAATTTAAATTAATTTTACAGAAATTTTATGATTTGAATATTGCCTGCCACATACTTAAGAGTTAGTTATATTAATATGTTTAAATTTTTTGTTATTGGGTTATATTTATTTTTAAATTTGTATTGGTTTTTTTTTTNGTTAGTTATATTAATATGTTTAAATTTTTTGTTATTGGGTTATATTTATTTTTAAATTTGTATTGGTTTTTTTTTTTCATGTTTTGTTTAAAATCATCGAGGATTTCAAACCATTATAGTTTATTATTTCCAATTTCTGAGATATTTAATTTATTGATATTTCGTTAAATTTGTAAGAATTTTGAAAGGCTTTAGAATTGGCATTTACCATCTGCTATTTAACCATTGACTCATGCACGTAGGNAATTTGTAAGAATTTTGAAAGGCTTTAGAATTGGCATTTACCATCTGCTATTTAACCATTGACTCATGCACGTAGGTATAAATATCCCATCGACTGTGAGGTCTTCAGATTTCCTCAAAGAAACAGGACCGGGGAAGGAATAGGCCATTGCCTGTGGTAAAAAATTATCCCAGCTTTCACCTGGAATAATTAAGGGAACCATAGTTAATATAAATCAGGGTGACCAGACCGGGATTCGAACACAGGTCCTCCAGGATGTGGTTAAGAAGGTTCACCCTGCACCTCCTGGTTTGGTAATACTAAGTTATTCAACATAGAGTTCCGTCGATCGCTACACTGTTTTGTAAATGGGGCAATACTCGACTAAAGTAGTTAACGAAAGAAGTGAATACAGCTAAAATATGTGACAAACCTTAAATATGGGAAAGTTATTTAGAACTCACCTTCCTCTAGGAGGTTTCCACATGGCACCAGGTACATTTCTGTCATCGTGCGGAAGGGCAGGCCCGGAGATGCCAAGGTCACGTCCTTGTGCAGGAAACGACCGTCGTAAACCAGGCCAAGGTTCTCTGCATATAACACTACGTCGTCGGCCCATTCTGGTACACATTGCGAATATTTATCTCGGGGCCACAACATTCTAGCAAAACCTCTAGTTAATTTTACAATATTAAGTTGAAATATTTTCTCATACAAGCAACATTTATATTATTTCGGTTTTCTGTATATCTGTTGAAAAAATTACCTAATAATAGCAATTCACTAAGAAACAAAACGTTACCGTTGTAACTTATGAAACTAATTTTTCGCTATACGGATTCAAATAATTTTAATGAAGTGCTTAAAAGCTTAAATTAGAGAGAGAACCAGAAAAATGTGCAACACTAGTGAAACAACTACAAACCAAAACGTACCTTACCCGGGACTCGAACCCAGAACTCCTCGTACCGTAAGCCGGCATGCAANGAAACAACTACAAACCAAAACGTACCTTACCCGGGACTCGAACCCAGAACTCCTCGTACCGTAAGCCGGCATGCAACCAACTGCATTACAAAGGTAGGGTCAGGAGCATTATCTTTGGTTTTAATAAATCTGATTTTTTGGTAGACTGGGTTTGATGACTACCATATCTACAGTGCCACCATTTTTATAACAAGTAGGTGAATATCTTAAGTCGTTTAATTTTGCATGGCCACTGTAACACTACTCGTGTACAACATTTAATAGCAACTATTTGTTCGCNATCTTAAGTCGTTTAATTTTGCATGGCCACTGTAACACTACTCGTGTACAACATTTAATAGCAACTATTTGTTCGCGTTCCATATATAACAAAAAGACAGGCAGAAGATGCTCTTACACATATATATTATGATACTAATGTATTTTGACGGCTCACAAAATTTTGTTGAATTTTGTTAAATGTTTTAATGTAAATTATTATATAGCTGCCAATTAAAATTACTCACGTTGGCCTACTAACTCGTAAGTATTTACATTGCTTACTATTGCACTACTTGTGTGTAAAATTTGGCGAGAATCAGTTAATTACTATCAGAGTTATTGCACGAAGGCTTTATTTTCTCACGTAGCTTTCTTTACCTTCACAAATGACGGAAAAAATCGTTTTTGATAACTTTGATGTTTGTCACACATATTGCCAATACATAAATTTCGGTTTGAATTTTATGAGACTTGCGACATACCTACCTTAAATTTATACACGGCTGTTAATGTTGAAATTATGTCACATAATATTAGATCGAATAAAAAAGGTACACTTATCGCCTGAATCTGGTGGGAATCTGTGGACTGTTTCCCGATATATGACATGTAAACTCGGTTTTTTATATTGATTTTAATTTAAAAATTGGGGCACAAAAATCTCTGTTTAGACATATTTGATGGTTTTAATAGATACTGCCAGCAAAGTAGGTTAATTTGAAATTTGTTACGTGGTATCGAAGATAAAGCTTAATATGTTAAAATGTTTATACTTATAAACGCCATTTTATAGTACATGTTTGATAAACTTAAATCATATTAGATTATATGGCCTGCAGTAGTGGTAATTGTTTGCCAAATTTGGTAGGAATCGGCTGATTAATATCAAAAATTGAAATGGTAGNATGGCCTGCAGTAGTGGTAATTGTTTGCCAAATTTGGTAGGAATCGGCTGATTAATATCAAAAATTGAAATGGTAGAAACATGTCATGAATATTAAAGTGAGATTATTTAATAGCGTCCAACTGTATTTAGCCAGAGGACAACACGGTATTGTAAGAAATCAATTACCAGAGTCTTCAATTGAAAAGAACATCAGTTTATTTCGGAATGGGTATCAAAGACTCCGATTTTGTCAGTAAACCTATTTCAAAGACTGAGTTCCGAAGATTGTTAATGTCCAACAACATCCTTTCGAGAACTATTTTTAAAAGCGATGTACTCTTCTTGGTGCAAATGTTTGCCGCTTCCCTTATTGACAGACAAGTATACGGGGATAAGTAGGAAAATATTATTTTGGTTACTGTTGTGGTACAATCGTACTAAATATTTTTGATTCCAACATTGTGATCGAAATTTGCTGCCCTATGTGCCCTAGGACGTCAAAATTATCCAAAATTGATGCACCAGTGAGCAAAGATGGAGAGTTCATTCATGCAAGTACACATACTTTTTATTTACAGTCATTTTCCTTCGCACGTGAGTCAAAGAGTGATTGCCATTAACTCACCCATAGCTAAGAACTGTGCATGTACATCGTTAAATGTACATGCAAGGAAAATAAAATTACTCACCTGGTTTTCGCCCATTAAAGATATTACAATGATATAGATATCTGAGTGTAAAATTAAAATTTTCTTAAATATGTCCTTGAGTTTTTCACCGAATAACCAAGCATAACTTCTGAAAGTGGTGATTTTTAATTAATAATTTTCGACAGCACTGAATAACGACGTCCTAATTTTAAACAGTTCTATTATATTTATCAGTGAAAAGTACATTTGGGAAATGGGATAAGGTCTCATTAGAAAGTAATAGCCTTGAATGTTCAAATGACTACCANAAGGTCTCATTAGAAAGTAATATCCTTGAATGTTCAAATGACTACCAACTGTCATCAGCACTACAAAGTGTTAGTTTGAAGTTACTCTGAAGTGAATGTGATAAGCAACAGATTATTTAATCGTCTTTTTTGTAGGAACATTACGTTATACACTGAAAAGCCAAAAAAACTGGTACACCTGCTTAATATCGTGTATGGCCCCCGCGAGCACGCAGAAGTACCGCAAGACGACGTAGCATGGACTCGACTAATGTCTGAAGGTATGCAGGAGGCACTTCACACCATGGATCCTACAGGGCAGTCCACAAATACATAGGAGTGCGAGGAGGTGGAGATCTCTTCTGAACAGCAACCTTTGCAAGGCATCCCAGATATGCTCAATAATAATGTTCATATCTGGTGATTTATGTGGCCAATGGAAGTGTCTGAAGTCAGAAGAGTGCACTCGGTGCCAACTGGTGCCACTCGGTAACAACTGGAGCAACTCGGTAAAAACTCTCGACGTGTGGTGTGTCGCATTGTCCTGCTGGAATTGTCCACGTCCGTCGGAATGCACAATGGACATGAATGGGCGCAGGTGATCGGACAGGATACTTAAGTATCTATCACCTGTCAGAGTCATATCTATATGTATCAGGTGATCCCATTTCACGCCAACTGCACACGCCCCATACCATGACAGAGCCTCCACCAGCTTGAACAGTCCCCTGTTGACATGTAGGGTCAATCGATTCATGAGGATGTCTCCATATCCATAGACGTCCATCCACCCGATACAAATGGAAACGAGACTCGTCAGACCAGGCAACGTGTTTCCAGTCATCAAGAGTCCAATGGCGGTGTTGGTGGGCCCAGGCGAGACGTAAAGCTTAGTGTCATGCAGTCAACAACGGTACAAGAGTGGGCCTTTGGCTCCGAAAGCCCATATCAATGATAGTCCGTTGAATAGTTCGCACGCTCGCACTGATTGATGCCCTAGCATTGAAACCTGCGCCAATTTGAGAAAGGGCTGCATGTCTGTCACGTTAAATGATTATCGTCATTCGTCGTTTGTCCCGTTCGTACACGATCTTTTTCTGGCCGCAGCGATGTCGAAGATTTGATGTTTTTTCCGGATTCCCGATATTCACGGTACACTCGTGAAATGGTCGTACGCGACAATCCTAATTTTATCGCTACCTCGGAGATGATATGTCCCATCTCTCGTGCGCTGACTATAACACCACGTTCAAAATCACTTAGATCTTTATAACCTGCCATTGTAGCAGCAGTAACCGATCTAACAACTTTACCAAACGCTTGTTGTCTTATATAAGTACTGCTGACCGCATCGCGTTCTTTGATTGGTTCCATGCCTCTGTTATTTGCATACGCATGCCTATACCAGTTTTCTTGGCTCTCCAGTGTAATACAGGATGAGTATAAAAAATACCCCAACTTTAATGGTCTGTTACATCAAAACCAAACAACCTACAGCCTTTATGGGCCAAACAAATGAACCGTGGNTACCCCAACTTTAATGGTCTGTTACATCAAAACCAAACAACCTACAGCCTTTATGGGCCAAACAAATGAACCGTGGAACCGTGGAATTTGTTTACCATACATTCATAAATGTTCAATGTGACCACTATGAGCGGCCCGAACGATATCTATGCGATAATAAAACTCGTCCCACGCTCTTGTCAGCATATTCAGTGTTACGGTTTGAATGGCGTTCGTAACTCTCGGTTAAAGGAGGTGAGGGGGTAGCTCGCTCTCATTCGACACGTCAATGTCAATGGGACATGTCTGATGTTTTATTTATGGTGCGCCACCCCATTAGCACCTAGCTGTTTGCGTATACCGAACGAGACGTTGCCGCAACGTTGGACTGGTCGAGGAGCTGCTGGTGAGCAGGATCTTCATCACTGGCTGCCATAACACCCGGATCTTACTACTTGCAATTTTTTTCTATGGGGATACATAACGAAGCAAGTGTTACGTCCACCATGGACGGCTAACTATTTTTGCGTCTTTCATTTCGTTTTCACGTAATAATTATAGCGATTGGTTTGAAGGTTTAAACTGCATTCAATGTGGTGATGTAATTGCATTCATACGTACTATTTGTTTCAACAATCCTAATGTCACCAAATAAATTGCAAACGTAAATTTAATGCCACACTTACAATTTAAAACAAAATATTTTCCCGTTTAAAATCAACGTTCACTTGGTAGCACAATTCGTTCTCTGACCTCATAGTTGAGGAGCGGAGTGGCCGACTTGAAGTCGGAGGATCGGCAGTTCCCGCCTCAGTTCCTCCACGGCAGATTTCCAGTTAGCTTGTGAACTGTGAATTTGTCGTCAGGTCGGTCTACCTTGAGCTCGTCCATCGTCAACTACCACACACTATCACACACGCTCTGACAAACGGCTCATGTTTTTTGTTATGTCAATAGAGACCACTTTAAAAAAAAATTGTAAGTTAACAGTTATTATGCGGGACGGTGTGGATTCTAATCCCGAACATCGCAATTTTNCACTTTAAAAAAAAATTGTAAGTTAACAGTTATTATGCGGGACGGTGTGGATTCTAATCCCGAACATCGCAATTTTTTGGTGTTTTCTGTTAGTTGCGTTACATTGCACAATATAACAGTGACCACCAGAACATTTTTTATTTTTCTCAACGATTTTGCTACATTCAATAAAAAATAATTTCATTCACCTCACGCAAGTGGATGTCACTTATTCAATCAGTGAAATAGTTTCTCAGAAACCACTAGTGGTTTTCCACTGTTTCTAAGTGAAGTAATCTTCACTAATTCGAGTAGTTGAATTACACTGGAAATCAGTTTTTCTCCATTGGTTCTATTTTAGTGTGTGACAATTTGTGGTTTGACTGAAGAGTAAATGTTTGTCGCTGCGTTAAAATATTTCTAGTGTTGTCTAATTGTAATGTATCTTTTATGCAAACGCAAAAAAAATTTTGCTGTTATGACAATAAATCGCGTATCTTTGGAATAGCATATGATGAAATTACTGGAATGACTAAATATTGAAAGGATATACGTTTCACTTTTAGTCTTCCGTTTATATACATATATATAATGAAGATAGACCAAGGAGCCCGGAATGAAAGATAGTTGGCAGGTTAGACCACAAACCTTATTTCGTGGCCGGAATTGGAACCACGCAGCACGAAATATATTTCTTCATTATTTGCCGAACATTTTTTTTATAGTAAGTCGAATCGAAGAAAACAATGTGTATGAATAAGATATGTGTTCATTTAAGTGCGTTATATTATCGATTATGATTATAAAAATTACTGTTTATCAAAATTTGCAGAAGGAAATGTTTCCCCCTACAGCTCTACCTGGTTAAGTGCATACTTATGCTAATATTACCAAATATACATGCAACTTTCTCATATTACGTTAACGGTATGAAAAAACTTTAATGTTTTTGAAAGGATCGAAAGCAAAGAGCTGTGAAACAAGGAATTTGTAAGAGTACCTACTTGTTGGGGACGGTGGGAATTTGCGAATTTAGTTTGGGGTTACAATTTTTGTAACAAAATACTGAAAATCCTATTACACGCGTTATTTCGTACATGCAAATATGTAAAAAAATTGTTGTACAACATATTTTTTGCACAGGAAACACGCATATGAACTTAAAACAACTAACGAATCTTTTATAGCGACTTTGAAAGCAACGCGATGTAGCAGTGTCCACAAACATGGCTGGAAACCGTGAAGCAAGTTCTAACAACAAGAATACAACCAACAAATATTAATTACATCATCCTCCATAAACACATTATCGTTTATCATATACATATATACATCTTATACGCATATATATGTACGTATATATATCATACACTTGCATAATAAGTTAAGAAATTTTTTGTTTTAACTGCTTCATCGAATAATTACATGAACTGTATTCTGATTTATAGCCGCGATTAAATCACTATATCTGCACACGTTTTCAGTACTTCATTAGCGAGTAGCCGCATGCTGCCATACAACACGTCTGTCTTCCCTCAGACTCTCATCTGAACTGACTACGAGCGACCCTTTGCTGTTGAACAAAGAACTCGTTCTTGAGGTATCGGCCTCGCAGACCACCAACACAAACACCAACAAGTATTGAGTCTCATCATAAGAAATACATACACAATAACTCAACAGTTATACATTTCAGCAAGATCAATGTTTTTTATGAATAAGCCTTATGTACACGTCATGACTTGTTCTCAGGTCAATACATTGTAAAACTGTTTTAGCACTGCCATTAATTCACTGTAATAGGACATTACTTCGTAACTGGTCTCTTGTAGGTTTCAGTAAAGGTCCAGACAGTAGCTACTCCTACCAGAACATCAGTTCCTGAATAGACCTCTTCGATGACTCCCATTCACCAGCATAATAATGGNTAGTAGCTACTCCTACCAGAACATCAGTTCCTGAATAGACCTCTTCGATGACTCCCATTCACCAGCATAATAATGGTGCACTATCATATTTTAGCACCACTAATTCGCCAGCCTTTATGTTTGAAGAAGATGATGTCCGTTTAACCCTCTGCTGAAGATGCCTGAAGTAATCCTTGGACCATCTGTGCCAAAACTGTTGAAATTTCGTTTGAGGTAGTTGCCATCTAGGGAGCAAGCCAAGTTTTACATCACCTAAATTTGGTTCAGCAATATTTTTGGTAAAAGTGCCAATAAGGAAATGTCCAGGTGTGAGAGCTGTGGGGTCACTGGGATCATTGGAGAGTGCAACAAGGTGTCTGGAATTTAGGCAAACTTCGATTTGTGTCACAAATGCGACGAGCACTTCATACTTCAAACATGTAGTCCACAAAACTATGAGTAAGTGGAATTTTAAAGAACATATGCCTGCGTCCCACAGACCACCAAAGTCGGGTGCTGCAGGACAAATGAAGTGCCACTTTATTCCTTCTTGTGTGGTGTAGCCATGAAGACTGGCCTGATGATTTTCATTCGTGAAAAGAATGTATAATTCATGGAGTTCTTTCTGAGCTCCAACAAAATTGCTTCCATTGTCCCTGTAGATGTTATCACACCGAACTCGTCGTGACTCAAACCTCTTCAAAGCTGCCATAAATGCTAGAGTGGACACATCACTCACAAATTCTAAGTGAATTGCCTTTGTAGCCACACAAATGAAGATCGCAATGTAACACTTAAAATGAATCTGGCTCTCAAGTGTTGATTTTATGTAGANTTTGTAGCCACACAAATGAAGATCGCAATGTAACACTTAAAATGAATCTGGCTCTCAAGTGTTGATTTTATGTAGAGAGGTCCATTATAATCCACACCAAAGTTAAGAAAGGGTATTGTTGAATTTACTCGAGTGTGAGGCAACTGACCCATAAGCTGCTGCAAGGTTTCTGCCTTAATTTTTTTTACAAACAATAGAGTGATTAAGGATGCTTCGAATGGAAGCTCTTCTGTTTAAANTTTGTAGCCACACAAATGAAGATCGCAATGTAACACTTAAAATGAATCTGGCTCTCAAGTGTTGATTTTATGTAGAAGGGTCCATTATAATCCACACCAAAGTTAAGAAAGGGTATTGTTGAATTTACTCGAGTGTGAGGCAACTGACCCATAAGCTGCTGCAAGGTTTCTGCCTTAATTTTTTTTACAAACAATAGAGTGATTAAGGATGCTTCGAATGGAAGCTCTTCTGTTTAAAATACAAAATATTTGTCATAATATTGAAAGTAACAGCTGAGAATTAGCATGAAGCAACGGCAGATGTTCCCTTCCTTTGGCCAACTGTGTAAGGTGATGTCTCGGAGGCAGAATTACTTGATGTTTCTGTTCAAAAGGAAACTTATGTTTCTGGAGTCGGCCCCCACTGCACAGCAGTTGGGCTTTGTACATAAATTGATTCAGGCACCTGAGTTTTCTCTTGCTGGATATTTGCTGGCCATTGCTCAGGGCATGTATTACACATAGATTTTCTTGCCACTTGGCTATTCTGATAAATCTCTGTAATGATTTCTCTAGTTATTTCAGTTCAAGTGAACCCGTATTCCGCATTGAATGTGCTAAATTACAGTTATGTGAGAAACTGAAACAATATTATATCACCCTTTGGATCCTGGTTAGTTTGGAAAATTTCCTTATGATATAATCTGGCATGGCTATGATGAGGCTGATTTTAAGTTTGCGTTCTTCAGGTACATCTTGAATGATAGGCTGTGTACTTGTACACCATGGTATGAAGGGATCTAAAAGCTGTGATGGACCATGCTACCGCAAGGCATTTTCAATAATCTGATATGGACAGGCTCCTCGCAAAATTATATCAGCAGGGTTCTCTCTTAAGGATATATGTCTCCACCCAGCCATTGATGCGCTGTCTTCAATTTTTTACACCGTGTTAGCCATGAATGTCTTCCAATTCATACAGGGTGCTGACAGCCAGGCAAGAACTATTGTGAAGTCATTCCATAGAATAGCTTGACAATAAGTGAGTTGATTACACTTCTGGCCTTATTTAACAATCTTGATAGCATAAGTGTACCACACAATCCTAGACTTGATAAAGAAATCCCCTTTAATGGTACAACCTTTGATTTGGAAAAGTGGAGTTTGACCATGGATTCTCCCTTTTCGTTTGTCAACCTCACGTAACAACATACTTCATAAGCCCTTTCAGAAACATCTGAGAAGCCATGAAGTTGGATGTCAGTAGGTGNGACCTCACGTAACAACATACTTCATAAGCCCTTTCAGAAACATCTGAGAAGCCATGAAGTTGGATGTCAGTAGGTGTTCCTAGTGCTAGAATAAATCCGCCTTTTCTCATATTGTCTGCAATGGGAATCTGCTCATACAAAGTTGGCCAGGTTTTACCCAGCCCTGAGGGTAGAAGATCATCCCATCTAACTGGTTCTGCCACAACAGTTGGAGAAAAATCTTACCTTGGATATCTAAAAGACTTATCAAACCGAGTAGATCAAATTTTGTTGCAATAACAGTCACAACCATCGTTTTTGTAAAGTGAAACACTTTTGATGATGCCCTACTGTATAGCCCACTTACAATATGGAATGTATCGACTGCAGAATGCCATATTAGCCCATGTGTACTGATGTTATCATTGTTGTATAGATGCAATGAAATGCCTCTTTCCCTAAATTACTCTGGGCATTTTGGAAACGATGCTGGATTATTTGTGCACCATTTGCGAAGAGGAAATCCACCACTATTCAAAAGGTCCAACAATTCCTGTTATATTAGAAGAGCTTCTTCAACAGTATGTGCACCAGACATGCTGGCATCTAAATAAAAGTCACGCATTACAATTTGTGATGCGTTACNGCTTCTTCAACAGTATGTGCACCAGACATGCTGGCATCTAAATAAAAGTCACGCATTACAATTTGTGATGCGTTACGATATGTTTTTCTTCCGTCGATGGCTAACTGCTTCAAACACCTCGTTGCTAGGAAAGGTGCACCGTTGGTACCCTATGTCACAGTAGTTTGTATTCCTTGAGTGGANGCTTCAAACACCTCGTTGCTAGGAAAGGTGCACCGTTGGTACCCTATGTCACAGTAGTTTGTATTCCTTGAGTGGAGATGAGGGTCCTTCCTCCACAAGATCTTCTGAACATCACGATCTCGGGAATCGAGCTTATTTGTGAATATATCTTTAAAATATCTGCTGCGAAACACAATTGATGTGTACAGAATCTCATAGCAATGGAACATCAATCCTGTTGGTTTGTGGGCCCTACATTAAGTGTATCATTCAAGGATGTTCTACTGCTTGATTTAGCAGATACATCAAATACTACACTCATATTTGTAGTTGTGCTTAATTCTTCGAATATGGGATGATGTGGGATGTAAAATGTGATATATGTAGAAAGACCTGAAGTATTTTAGAGCTGCGTGTGTCCCAGTGCCTCGTATTCATCAATGAAGTCCGTTTATGCTTTCTTCAGACCTTTTTGCCTTTTTAGCGTTCTTTCCAACTAATATAACCTTGCGACAGCGATTTTATAGGAGTCCTCATGGTGTGTGGTGTCATGTCGAAAAAGCAACCGGACGGTGAACCATCCCGATTCTTCTTGTAAATATTTCTGTGAAATGTCTCCCATTCCATTTCTTCGAGTGTTTTAGGAGTCTCGTGTAGTTCTTCTATGTCCCAAAATTTATTCAGCTGATCCAGACTATCGTCTATTATCACAAAGAATGCATATTTTGATTGTTATACTAAACCTTGGGAATTTTCGGGCTCTTGAAATCTCCCTCAAAATATCCACCCAAATTCGGTGTCTTGCAATATGGGGTGGTCCTTTGAAAGTATAATTTTTCCAGGGTGGAGAATGTCGAAGAAGACATCTACTCCAAGCAAGTGGTTAATATTTCCTGGCTGGTTGAATGCTGTGTCTGTCAAGTGGAGGTTAGTTGGAATATTCCTTTGGTGACAATCTACGCATCTTCCTGGCAGATTAGTAGAAATCATGGGTAGAACAAAACACTCAATTTCAACAGCATAATTGGTTACACAGGAAAGTGTTTGGTTTCTGCAATTACCTCGTTTATTTCCTGTATCGGGGTAGTGTTCCGTTCTTTCTTCAATCCTAGACTGCTCACATTAATCTGTAATGAAATAAGATTGGGAACCTGAGTTCATAAGAGCCCTAAATATCTTTAACTGGCCGTATTTGTCTCGCATTTTCACCATTGCAGTGGCGAGCAGGATCTGCATTTTTGGCTTGATTTTGAGTCAGCAGTAACTGTAGGTTGATGACTCTTTCTCTGTATTGCTACCTCTTAGGCTGTCTGGTAAAATGTGATCATGTTTCTGTTTCTGCAGCTCGTTTTCAATATTGCCTATAAAATTGGGTGTTTGGTCACTGTGTGTCAGTGTGTAGCAAGGTGTGGTGTTTCTCTGAGCAGGCGCGGCAGGTTCCTGAAATATATTGCAGAGTGCAGTGACCACCTTGTAGACAGTTCAAGCAGAATTTGTTTAAGTCTTACCAACTATACACATTGTAAAATGGTGGCGTTCGCGAATTCTTCGCATTTGTGTCATTCATGCTGTTCATTGCAAAATTTGCATTGATTATTGCTAACTACATAAGACTCTCTGTATTGTCTAACATTCTGAGTCTCCGAAATTTCAGGTTTGATGGCTTGTGTAGGTTGCATAAGTTCTACAGCCTTACATATTATATCTAAGAATTGCAAGAGTTCATCAAGGGTCAATAAGTTTTTGGACTAGGAATGCAGTTCCCACTCTTTGTGAGTGGTTGCATCATGCTTTCTAGCATCGTTTGGAATATCAACATCTTATGCATTGGAATCTTTACATATATGGCCCTGATAGCATTGAGATTGCTCGTAACTTGATTGACAAGGAACTGGAGTTCTTTGGTTGACTACTTGTTTACATGTGTGAAGTTTGGCAAATGTCTTATATGTGCCGTGACAATTAAACATGGATTGTTAACCCTACTGCAGACCAAATGCCATGCAATATGTAAATTGTAGTCAACAACTGGCAGGTTTTCAATTACCTTGTGGGAATGTGAAGTGAGAGAACTCAATATGTCATGCGATTTCTTGAAGTTTTCAAGACTATCATTGTTTACTATTAAGCTACTTAATGAAACATAGAAGTGATGTAACTATGTAACCTCTCCTCTAAAACTAGGAAGTGGAATGGTTTGCAGCTTCACATCTTTCCTTCTCACAAGTGAGGAACCACGTTTACACTACGCCCTATCATGTGGAGTGCTGAGAGATTCACTAATCAATATCAGCATTCTTTTCTCGACATCGTAATAAAGAGTTCCGAAGGATTGCCTGTCTTCTGAATGCACCTCAATTCCTTCANCAGCATTCTTTTCTCGACATCGTAATAAAGAGTTCCGAAGGATTGCCTGTCTTCTGAATGCACCTCAATTCCTTCATTTAACTCTAATTACTCTTGAGCTGACTCGTACTTATTCTGGGTTGCAGGAAACTCCTCTAATTGTACTTCAATTGAATGCACATCTGCACCTCTTTCCGATTTGCTTAAAAATGTAGACACGAGTTAGACTACCTTAGCCAAAGCTCTCATGCAAATAAATCTTTTTTTTTTGTGTTTTCAATCCATGCTGCTTTGGAAAAATATAATTTATAGGTAAATACCATGCAGGAAAGGAATGCAATAGACAGAATTGGACCATATAACGTGTGTACTTAGCTCGCTCCAGCATGGCTGCCTCTAAGGTAATGCTCGGTCTGTAGGCTGGACTCTATCCGTACATTGTCCGTCCGACTGGCTACATGCTGGCATTTAGAGTGCACCATTCCCGCTGTACCGCCGCCCCGCCTAGCCTCAAGAAGACTTAGCACCATTATAAACTCTCTTCACTATGTACAAATCCGTTCCGGAGTACCAATATTTAGAATATTCTCCTAACATAAACATTACATAAGCCTAAGACAATGTTTCGTATTAATAACAAAGAACCATTCTATAACAGTTGCAGTTTATGTAAGCAACAATCATGTTCATATATTAACCAAAACACATCTCTTTCATTCAAATGACATTAATTATATGTGAACGGTTTAGTGTATACCGCTGATGCCTGCGGCGTCCCTATATTTTATCCGTCCGTACCACGCTCTAACATAGCTCACAGGCGAAAGACATCAATCAGGATTTAGGGCCTGGCAGCCGTGACGAAGGGAACGGCGCCAGATCGGCCCTACAAGACGANTGGCTTGATTTTGAGTCAGCAGTAACTGTAGGTTGATGACTCTTTCTCTGTATTGCTACCTCTTAGGCTGTCTGGTAAAATGTGATCATGTTTCTGTTTCTGCAGCTCGTTTTCAATATTGCCTATACAATTGGGTTTTTGGTCACTGTGTGTGTCAGTGTGAAACAAGGTGTGGTGTTTCTCTGAGCAGGCGCGGCAGGTTCCTGAAATATATTGCAGAGTGCAGTGACCACCTTGTAGACAGTTCAAGCAGAATTTGTTTAAGTCTTACCAACTATACACATTGTAAAATGGTGGCGTTCGCGAATTCTTCGCATTTGTGTCATTCATGCTGTTCATTGCAAAATTTGCANATACACATTGTAAAATGGTGGCGTTCGCGAATTCTTCGCATTTGTGTCATTCATGCTGTTCATTGCAAAATTTGCATTGATTATTGCTAACTACATAAGACTCTCTGTATTGTCTAACATTCTGAGTCTCCGAAATTTCAGGTTTGATGGCTTGTGTAGGTTGCATAAGTTCTACAGCCTTACATATTATATCTAAGAATTGCAAGAGTTCATCAAGGGTCAATAAGTTTTTGGACTAGGAATGCAGTTCCCACTCTTTGTGAGTGGTTGCATCANTTGCAAGAGTTCATCAAGGGTCAATAAGTTTTTGGACTAGGAATGCAGTTCCCACTCTTTGTGAGTGGTTGCATCATGCTTTCTAGCATCGTTTGGAATATCAACATCTTATGCATTGGAATCTTTACATATATGGCCCTGATAGCATTGAGATTGCTCGTAACTTGATTGACAAGGAACTGGAGTTCTTTGGTTGACTACTTGTTTACATGTGTGAAGTTTGGCAAATGTCTTATATGTGCCGTGACAATTAAACATGGATTGTTAACCCTACTGCAGACCAAATGCCATGCAATATGTAAATTGTAGTCAACAACTGGCAGGTTTTCAATTACCTTGTGGGAATGTGAAGTGAGAGAACTCAATATGTCATGCGATTTCTTGAAGTTTTCAAGACTATCATTGTTAACTATTAAGCTACTTAATGAAACATAGAAGTGATGTAACTATGTAACCTCTCCTCTAAAACTAGGAAGTGGAATGGTTTGCAGCTTCACATCTTTCCTTCTCACAAGTGAGGAACCACGTTTACACTACGCCCTATCATGTGGAGTGCTGAGAGATTCACTAATCAATATCAGCATTCTTTTCTCGACATCGTAATAAAGAGTTCCGAAGGATTGCCTGTCTTCTGAATGCACCTCAATTCCTTCACTTAACTCTAATTACTCTTGAGCTGACTCGTACTTATTCTGGGTTGCAGGAAACTCCTCTAATTGTACTTCAATTGAATGCACATCTGCACCTCTTTCCGATTTGCTTAAAAATGTAGACACGAGTTAGACTACCTTAGCCAAAGCTCTCATGCAAATAAATTTTTTTTTTTTGTGTTTTCAATCCATGCTGCTTTGGAAAAATATAATTTATAGGTAAATACCACGCAGGAAAGGAATGCAATAGACAGAATTGGACCATATAACGTGTGTACTTAGCTCGCTCCAGCATGGCTGCCTCTTGCACCTGAGTTTTCTCTTGCTGGATATTTGCTGGCCATTGCTCAGGGCATGTATTACACATAGATTTTCTTGCCATTAAGCTATTCTGATAAATCTCTGTAATGATTTCTCTAGTTATTTCAGTTCAAGTGAACCCGTCTTCCGCATTGAATGTGCTAAATTACAGTTATGTGAGAAACTGAAACAATATTATATCACCCTTTGGATCCTGGTTAGCTTGGAAAATTTCCTTATGATATAATCTGGCATGGCTATGATGAGGCTGATTTTAAGTTTGCGTTCTTCAGGTACATCTTGAATGATAGGCTGTGTACTTGTACACCATGGTATGAAGGGATCTGAAAGCTGTGATGGACCATGCTACCGCAAGGCATTTTCAATAATCTGATATGGACAGGCTCCTCGCAAAATTATATCAGCAGGGTTCTCTCTTAAGGATATATGTCTCCACCCAGCCATTGATGCGCTGTCTTCAATTTTTTACACCGTGTTAGCCATGAATGTCTTCCAATTCATACAGGGTGCTGACAGCCAGGCAAGAACTATTGTGAAGTCATTCCATAGAATAGCTTGACAATAAGTGAGTTGATTACACTTCTGGCCTTATTTAACAATCTTGATAGCATAAGTGCACCACACAATCCTAGACTTGATAAAGAAATCCCCTTTAATGGTACAACCTTTGATTTGGAAAATTGGAGTTTGACCATGGATTCTCCCTTTTCGTTTGTCGACCTCACGTAACAACATACTTCATAAGCCCTTTCAGAAACATCTGAGAAGCCATGAAGTTGGATGTCAGTAGGTGTTCCTAGTGCTAGAATAAATCCGCCTTTTCTCATATTGTCTGCAATGGGAATCTGCTCATACAAAGTTGGCCAGGTTTTACCCAGCCCTGAGGGTAGAAGATCATCCCATCTAACTGGTTCTGCCACAACAGTTGGAGAAAAATCTTACCTTGGATATCTAAAAGACTTATCAAACCGAGTAGATCAAATTTTGTTGCAATAACAGTCACAACCATCGTTTTTGTAAAGTGAAACACTTTTGATGATGCCCTACTGTATAGCCCACTTACAATATGGAATGTATCGACTGCAGAATGCCATATTAGCCCATGTGTACTGATGTTATCATTGTTGTATAGATGCAATGAAATGCCTCTTTCCCTAAATTACTCTGGGCATTTTGGAAACGATGCTGGATTATTTGTGCACCATTTGCGAAGAGGAAATCCACCACTATTCAAAAGGTCCAACAATTCCTGTTATATTAGAAGAGCTTCTTCAACAGTATGTGCACCAGACATGCTGGCATCTAAATAAAAGTCACGCATTACAATTTGTGATGCGTTACAATATGTTTTTCTTCCATCGATGGCTAACTACTTCAAACACCTCGTTGCTAGGAAAGGTGCACCGTTGGTACCCTATGTCACAGTAGTTTGTATTCCTTGAGTGGAGATGAGGGTCCTTCCTCCACAAGATCTTCTGAACATCACGATCTCGGGAATCGAGCTTATTTGTGAATATATCTTTAAAATATCTGCTGCGAAACACAATTGATGTGTACAGAATCTCATAGCAATGGAACATCAATCCTGTTGGTTTGTGGGCCCTACATTAAGTGTATCATTCAAGGATGTTCTACTGCTTGATTTAGCAGATACATCAAATACTACACTCATATTTGTAGTTGTGCTTAATTCTTCGAATATGGGATGATGTGGGATGTAAAATGTGATATATGTAGAAAGACCTGAAGTATTTTAGAGCTGCGTGTGTCCCAGTGCCTCGTATTCATCAATGAAGTCCGTTTATGCTTTCTTCAGACCTTTTTGCCTTTTTAGCGTTCTTTCCAACTAATATAACCTTGCGACAGCGATTTTATAGGAGTCCTCATGGTGTGTGGTGTCATGTCGAAAAAGCAACCGGACGGTGAACCATCCCGATTCTTCTTGTAAATACTTCTGTGAAATGTCTCCCATTCCATTTCTTCGAGTGTTTTAGGAGTCTCGTGTAGTTCTTCTATGTCCCAAAATTNAGCTGCGTGTGTCCCAGTGCCTCGTATTCATCAATGAAGTCCGTTTATGCTTTCTTCAGACCTTTTTGCCTTTTTACCGTTCTTTCCAACTAATATAACCTTGCGACAGCGATTTTATAGGAGTCCTCATGGTGTGTGGTGTCATGTCGAAAAAGCAACCGGACGGTGAACCATCCCGATTCTTCTTGTAAATATNAAGCAACCGGACGGTGAACCATCCCGATTCTTCTTGTAAATATTTCTGTGAAATGTCTCCCATTCCATTTCTTCGAGTGTTTTAGGAGTCTCGTGTAGTTCTTCTATGTCCCAAAATTTATTCAGCTGATCCAGACTATCGTCTATTATCACAAAGAATGCATATTTTGATTGTTATACTAAACCTTGGGAATTTTCGGGCTCTTGAAATCTCCCTCAAAATATCCACCCAAATTCGGTGTCTTGCAATATGGGGTGGTCCTTTGAAAGTATAATTTTTCCAGGGTGGAGAATGTCGAAGAAGACATCTACTCCAAGCAAGTGGTTAATATTTCCTGGCTGGTTGAATGCTGTGTCTGTCAAGTGGAGGTTAGTTGGAATATTCCTTTGGTGACAATCTACGCATCTTCCTGGCAGATTAGCAGAAATCATGGGTAGAACAAAACACTCAATTTAAACAGCATAATTGGTTACACAGGAAAGTGTTTGGTTTCTGCAATTACCTCGTTTATTTCCTGTATCGGGGTAGTGNCAACAGCATAATTGGTTACACAGGAAAGTGTTTGGTTTCTGCAATTACCTCGTTTATTTCCTGTATCGGGGTAGTGTTCCGTTCTTTCTTCAATCCTAGACTGCTCACATTAATCTGTAATGAAATAAGATTGGGAACCTGAGTTCATAAGAGCCCTAAATATCTTTAACTGGCCGTATTTGTCTCGCATTTTCACCATTGCAGTGGCGAGCAGGATCTGCATTTTTGGCTTGATTTTGAGTCAGCAGTAACTGTAGGTTGATGACTCTTTCTCTGTATTGCTACCTCTTAGGCTGTCTGGTAAAATGTGATCATGTTTCTGTTTCTGCAGCTCGTTTTCAATATTGCCTATAAAATTGGGT